>JACEFZ010026323.1:0-17642 GCA_014155875.1 Cepaea nemoralis | reverse complement strand
TTGCCCGCTATCGGTATCGGGGAGGTAATGAGAGACGCCCTACACGACAGTCTTGGAGACGGTAAGACCATTCTGTTCCACACTATTGCTGCTATCGGTATCGGGGGAAGGTAATGAGAGACGCCCTACACGACAGTCTTTGGAGACGAGACCATTCTGTTCCACACTATTGCTGCTATCGGTATCGGGAGGTAATGAGAGACGCCCTACACGACAGTCTTTGGAGACAGACCATTCTGTTTCACACTATTGCTGCTATCGGTATCGGGAGGTAATGAGAGACGCCTACACGACAGTCTTTGGAGACGAACCATTCTGTTCACACTATTGCTGCTATCGGTATCGGGAGGTAATGAGAGACGCCCTACACGACAGTTTTTGGGAGACGGTAGACCATTCTGTTTCACACTATTGCTGCTATCGGTATCGGGGAGGTAATGAGAGACGCCCTACACGACAGTCTTTGGAGACGGTAAGACCATTCGTTCACACTGTTGCTGCTATCGGTATCGGGGAGGTAATGAGAGACGCCCTACACGACAGTCTTTGGAGACAGAGACCATTCTGTTCACACTGTTGCTGCTATCGGTATCGGGAGGTAATGAGAGACGCCCTACACGACAGTCTTTGGAGACAGAAGAACCATTCTGTTTCACACTATTGCTGCTATCGGTATCGGGGAGGTAATGAGAGACGCCCTACACGACAGTCTTTGGAGACGAAGACCATTCTGGTTCACACTATTGCTGCTATCGGTATCGGGAAGGTAATGAGAGACGCCCTACACGACAGTCTTTGGGAGGAAGACCATTCTGTTCACACTATTGCTGCTATCGGTATCGGGAAGGTAATGAGAGACCCCCTACACGACAGTCTTTGGAGACGAAGACCATTCTGTTCCACACTATTGTGCTATGGTATCGGGAAGGTAATGAGAGACGCCCTACACGACAGTCTTTGGAGACAGAAGACCATTCTGTTTCACACTGTTGCTGCTATCGGTATCGGGGAGGTAATGAGAGACCCCCTACACGACAGTCTTTGGAGACAGAAGACCATTCTGTTTCACACTTTGCGCTATCGGTACGGGGAGTAAGGGAAGACGCCCTACCGACAGTCTTTGGGACAGAAGACCTTCTGTTTCACACTTTGCTGCTATCGGTATCGGGAAGGAAAAAGAGAGAACGCCTTTTTAACCAAAACGACATTTTCTTTGGACGGGGGGAAAAAACCCCAAAATTTTCTGTTTTTTCACACTGTGCTGCTATCGGTATCGGGAGTAATGAGAGACGCCCTACACGACAGTCTTTGGGACAGAAGACCATTCTGTTTCACACTTTGCTGCTATCGGTATCGGGAGGTAAAGAGACGCCCTACACGACAGTTTTTGGAGACGAAGACCATTCTGTTTCCACTGTTGCTGCTATCGGTATCGGGGAGGTAATGAGAGACGCCCTACACGACAGTCTTTGGAGACGGTAGACCATTCTGTTTCACACTGCTGCTGCTATCGGTTCGGGGAGTAATGAGAGACGCCCTACACACAGTCTTGGAGACAGAAGACCATTCTGTTTCACACTGTTCTGCTATCGGTATCGGGGAAGTAATGAGAGACGCCCTACACGACAGTCTTTGGAGACAGAAGACCATTCTGTTTCACACTGTTGCTGCTATCGGTATCGGGAGGTATGAGAGACGCCTACACGACAGTCTTTGGAGACAGAACCATTCTGTTTCACACTGTTGCTGCTATCGGTATCGGGAGGTAATGAGAGACGCCCTACACGACAGTCTTTGGAGACAGAAGACCATTCTGTTTCACACTGTGCTGCTATCGGTATCGGGAAGGTAATGAGAGACGCCCTACACGACAGTCTTTGGAGACAGAAGACCATTCTGTTTCACACTGTTGCTGCTATCGGTATCGGGGAGGTAATGAGAGACGCCCTACACGACAGTCTTTGGAGACAGAAGACCATTCTGTTTCACACTGTTGCTGCTATCGGTATCGGGGAGGTAATGAGAGACGCCCTACACGACAGTCTTTGGAGACAGAAGACATTCGTTTCACACTGTTGCTGCTATCGGTATCGGGAAGGTAATGAGAGACGCCCTACACGACAGTCTTTGGAGACAGAAGACCATTCTGTTTCACACTGTTGCTGCCTATCGGTATCGGGGAGGTAATGAGAGACGCCCTACACGACAGTCTTTGGAGACAGTAGACCATTCTGTTTCACACTATTGCTACTATCGGTATCGGGGAGGTAATGAGAGACGCCCTACACGACAGTCTTTGAGAGACGGTAGACCATTCTGTTCCACACTATTGCTACTATCGGTATCGGGGAGGTAATGAGAGACGCCCTACACGACAGTCTTTAGAGACAGGTAAGACCATTCTGTTTCCACACTATTGCTGCTATCGGTATCGGGGAGGTAATGAGAGACGCCCTACACGACAGTCTTTGGAGACAGTAAGACCATTCTGTTCCACACTATTGCTGCTATCGGTATCGGGGAAGGTAATGAGAGACGCCCTACACGACAGTCTTTGGAGACGGTAGACCATTCTGTTTCCACACTGATTGCTGCTATCGGTATCGGGAGGTAATGAGAGACGCCCTACACGACAGTCTTTGGAGACGGTAGACCATTCTGTTTCACACTATTGCTGCTATCGGTATCGGGGAAGGTAATGAGAGACGCCCTACACGACAGTCTTTGGAGACGGTAGACCATTCTGTTTCCACACTATTGCTGCTATCGGTATCGGGGAGGTAATGAGAGACGCCCTACACGACAGTCTTTGGAGACGGTAGACCATTCTGTTCCACACTATTGCTGCTATCGGTATCGGGGAGGTAATGAGAGACGCCCTACACGACAGTCTTTGGAGACAGAAGACCATTCTGTTCCACACTATTGCTGCTATCGGTATCGGGAGGTAATGAGAGACGCCCTACACGACAGTCTTTGGAGACAGAAGACCATTCTGTTCCACACTATTGCTGCTATCGGTATCGGGAAGGTAATGAGAGACGCCCTACACGACAGTCTTTGGAGACAGAAGACCATTCTGTTCACACTATTGCTGCTATCGGTATCGGGAAGGTAATGAGAGACGCCCTACACGACAGTCTTTGGAGACAGAAGACCATTCTGTTTCACACTATTGCTGCTATCGGTATCGGGAAGGTAATGAGAGACGCCCTACACGACAGTCTTTGGAGACAGAAGACCATTCTGTTTCACACTGTTGCTGCTATCGGTATCGGGAAGGTAATGAGAGACGCCCTACACGACAGTCTTTGGAGACAGAAGACCATTCTGTTTCCACACTGTTGCTGCTATCGGTATCGGGAAGGTAATGAGAGACGCCCTACACGACAGTCTTTGGAGACAGAAGACCATTCTGTTTCACACTGTTGCTGCTATCGGTATCGGGAAGGTAATGAGAGACGCCCTACACGACAGTCTTTGGAGACAGAAGACCATTTCTGTTTCACACTGTTGCTGCTATCGGTATCGGGAAGGTAATGAGAGACGCCCTACACGACAGTCTTTGGAGACAGAAGACCATTCTGTTTCACACTGTTGCTGCTATCGGTATCGGGAAGGTAATGAGAGACGCCCTACACGACAGTCTTTGGAGACAGAAGACCATTCTGTTTCACACTGTTGCTGCTATCGGTATCGGGAAGGTAATGAGAGACGCCCTACACGACAGTCTTTGGAGACAGAAGACCATTCTGTTTCACACTAGTTGCTGCTATCGGTATCGGGAAGGTAATGAGAGACGCCCTACACGACAGTCTTTGGAGACAGAAGTCCATTCTGTTTCACACTGCTTGCTGCTATCGGTATCGGGAAGGTAATGAGAGACGCCCTACACGACAGTCTTTGGAGACAGAAGACCATTCTGTTTCACACTGTTGCTGCTATCGGTATCGGGAGGTAATGAGAGACGCCCTACACGACAGTCTTTGGAGACAGAAGACCATTCTGTTTCACACTGTTGCTGCTATCGGTATCGGGAAGGTAATGAGAGACGCCCTACACGACAGTCTTTGGAGACAGAAGACCATTCTGTTTCACACTGTTGCTGCTACATAAAAAGTCATGAAACCTTTGGAGACATCCTATCGCACACTGTCGCTGCTGTCTGCTTGGGGCGGTATGAGAGGCGTATTGCATGAAAACTCGGAAACTTCTGTAATTAGAAGGCCATCCTATTTCACATTGTAACTGGCCGTTGTTCAGCAGTGAAAAGCGTTAAGGTGACCTGTGTGCTTCCTCTCACGTCTGTGAGGTCAACCTGCTGTACACACTGCTCCAACCCCGATACGGAAAAATTATCCAACCCCGATAGAAAGGCAGTGATATTTATATTTCTACACCGTCTTATCTCAACGCTGACGTTAAGCAGTCTCAACGGGAATAACTGTATTATTTTCTCTTATCTTGGATATTTCCTCTTGCCATCCTCCCTGAATACAATTCAGTGTTGTCACCTCCACCACTGCATCGACTCATTCTGTGTGCCTCTGTTCGTAGGTCTTGGGATCTGGTGTATATTTAAAGATACTATCTATCGTGTGTATCGTATCTGTTTATTTCACACATGTTGATGTAATGTAATGCTGTGTATGTATGTGTTACATCCAAAACGGAATACGTAGTTTAGTTTAGAATGTTAGTTTCACGAAACTAGGAGATGGTGCCTAAGAAGGTATCTAGCCTATGCGGAGAAACACCACAAGCACACGAATATACTATTGCTCACAAAGACTCCAGGCCAGTTAAATGAACATTACAGTAAAACAAATACCAACAGTGAGCAAACATATACACGATAATAAATAAATAAATAATAAATACATAAATAAATAAATAAAACGTATATAAACACGTCTTAGAAGAATTTTAAAAAACCGTGGACCTATGGCGTGATATTACGGATTCTTTCTTATTTTACTGAATCATTTAAAATCTATATAGTTTGCTTCTTGCGAATACATTTTATGATTTGCCATTAGTGCAGTTTGTTTTACTGTGATGTTTATTCATTTCGCTTGGAGTCTACGTGAAGGTATAGTATATGAGTTTGTAATTTGTTCTACGCATGATCGGAGCACACCTGTATTGTCTCATTTGTGTAAGACCATACACTGCTCCAGTCAACAACGCGCTTGTTTATTGTTGAAGACTCATTGACAAGTCCAGGGGTGTTTAACCCTGAAATGCTCAATAACAGGAGTCACGTATTTGCAGCTAATATTTCCAAGCATGGGTGATGAAGTGCCAGCATATGTGCCCGTTAGCTGTTATGAAGTTACCGTGGCATAATAATTAGTGGGCGTGCCTTACAAGCCAGTGGTTCGAATTCAATCTCCAGCAGAAGCAGCAATATTTTCCCCGACCAATTCTCTTCTGGGGTCGACTCAGATTCTTCAGACGCGTTAGGGAAGTTAAGTAACTGCGCTGATGATATCGTGAATACGGTCGAACGAGGGTTCGTTGTCTGCGCTCATCGTCTCGCTAATTGAGGGAAAGCAAGGCCGCCTATTTTACTATGCATTAAGACCTACAACATGTGATTGCGATATCACATCACAAGCCCGTAGCATACAGCAATTTCAGAACACATTTTAATTTAATTTATGTTAAGGTCTATTTAGACAGAACCAAATAATTGATCAAGTTTGCTTTCGTTGAAAATCCAGAAGGTTGTATTTCATTCAGACATTGTTGATGTTATATAATATCTTCATATCCCAGACAATATACTAACAACCCCTTTGGACTCACTTAGAATTTGAATTAGTGGAACAGCTGTACAAGTACAATAAATAAATCACCCCCTCCCCCCCCCCCCCCCCCCCCCCCCCAAAAAAAAAAAAAAAAAACTGTGCGTTTGTTGTTCCTTTGCTGACGAAGGCGTTGGTCGTAACGTTAAATTTATTACGTGTGGTCGTGTTCTAGTACACCTTACCGTTTCATTTTCAATATTTGGTGATTCATCTTTTGACTTAGTGTTTTAAAACTAGAACCAACTGGGCCAGAGAGATTGAACATACCGAAATACCCAGTCATATATGAATGTCATCACTGATTCTCTATCGACGGATGTTGGCTGCTTCTTCGGAAACAGACTGAAGGTGATACATTGTCATTACATCAAGTCTGATAAGGTGGCCTTGATCGTACACCGTGACACCGTGTCCAGTTATCATTTCTGTTAGCATCATGAGTCTAAGTGAGTCAGTAATATTTCCTGTGTTCCATTTCAAGTATCAATAGCTGAGCCAGGACATGTGGTTAATTCTGCGTCCGTGTTGCTAATTCGGTTAGCGCTCGCCGGGTCGGAATGGTGTCTGGCCACCGGAAGTCATTTCCCTGGTGATTGGGGCTAACCACACATTTCAAGTACTGTACAACCAATTTGGCCACTGATCTAGACGGTGTTTTAGCATTGGTAGTTGTACTACTAGTAGCGGTCATAGGGCTTGGTCAAGTTAGTAGTGGTCGTAGCAGTAGCGGTCACTCACCTTGAACTCAAGTGTAGTCCATTCATTTAATTCTAGTGTACTGGACTGATTTTTGCGTGTGGATTAGCTTTTCCTGTTATCAGGCGAACCCACTCCGACTTCTGGGATACTTGTAATTTACGTCCCTAAGTCTAGGACGAGAAGTCAACATTTTAGTCCAACTGACCGCTGTATTTTACCCATTCTTTTGTTAGACACTTTAAGGTCAGCCTAGGTTGAGAATAGCGTCCTTTGTGTTGTATCTCTTCAGACGATGACGGATAACAGAAACTTACGTTTAAATAAGTGACGGTTAATCAAAGTTTCACTATACTAACAATTAATTAGCGCGATATGAAGTTCACGTCAGAAACCCCAAATGTGAAAGATCCATTCTGAAAATAATAAGCTCCATAATTTGTAACAAGCACAATATTTGCTGAAAGTGTTAAACTTGGCGTAGGAAGGCTATGTATTTATGTATACTGTATAATAACGATCCATTGCCATTTGTCTGTTTATTTCAAGAGACGTATCTGTCAAAACTTGGCAGGCCATTTCCTAAATGTCTGTGTCGTGTGTTGTCGGTTAATGAACACAAGTTATAGTATTGATTTGGGAGCCGAACACTTCTTTCCATCCACTTAAATTAGTAGCTTCTCACCAATGAATAGTGTTCACAGCTGATACTATTTTTAGTTTCTGAAAACGAAAGGAAGCGGCTGGTGTGGATTTGTTTAAATTTGTGGAGGGAGATCATAGCTAAGGAAAGATAACTTTGTTAACGTAGTCTGTGAAGTGATCGTATTCACGGTAAATAGAGTTTGAAATGTCATGAACACTAATCGTAAAATGTCGTTCGAGGGTGTAATGCCGTAGATGAGAGTACTGAAAAGAAATACGTCCAAAACAGACAGAAATCCCAGTTCATGTCTTGTATTAACATCTAGATAGGGGGGGGGGGGGGGACTTACGGTTCTCTGAAAGAAGAAAAACCTTCTACAACACTTGACTATGCTGGTGGATGTGTGAACCTTGCTGGGGCATTTAATGAAAGATTCAAGGACAGGGAAAAGTAAACAAATGGAATTGAACATCTGTGCTACAGCGTTCAATGTGGAACCAGCTGATTACCCGATAACCCACAACACGAAATCATTCAGCTGCAAAGCGATGATGCGCTGAAAACTATGTACAGCAACCCCTCACCGCGGGAGGTTTTATAAATTTACATAAGCAAGAAGGAATGTTTTAGTTTGAGGAGACATACATTGAAGTGTGCACCTTGTTCGGAACAACTTACTGTTGCAAGCAGTATTTATTTTTTCAAAACATACCACCGCATGTAGTCGTGTGCACCACAGACTGACAGACGCATACATAGAAATGCAGTTACAAGTAGCAGAGTCAACAATACAAGCTAAATTCACAAGCCTCACTTAAGAGAAGCATTTCCAGCCATCACATTAAGGGTGAGTTAATTAAATGTTTCACCAAATATAGCAGGCTAATTCTTAAGCTGATAATTTGGTATGGCCCACGAATGATGTTATGCATATCCAAATGGCCCTTGGCAGAAAAAAAAATGTTCTACACCCCTAATCTAGATGCAGGAAAAACATAGGCAGAGAGACAGGATGGAAGTAAGACACATGTCTGTGCCATAAATGACAGAAGGAAATAAGTAAGATGGCACTCTAGACCACAGAGAAATAAAGTAAGCTGTGGATGCCACGGAATATTCCATTAATGTCTTGTCTTATCTAACTACTAGCAGACGGAAGGCAGCTGCTGGCTTGGGTTATCTTCTTCTTCTTGTCTGACGTTAAGTGTTGTCGGGAGCTTAAGTGTTTCTCTTGTGTCAGATGTGTCGTTCGGCTGCCGAGATCCCTGGCAATTGCAGAATGGCTGTGGTGTTATCAGTCCATCTGCAGTTAGGCTTTCCTCGCACTTAAAACCATATTCTTAACTTTTTCTACGCAAATAGGGCCTGGTGGTTAGGCCTCATATGTGTAAATGCCCGGACCACTATACTGTCTGTCTGTATATTATGTTGTAACACATGGCTGCGAATCGAGGACTGTTAGTGAACAATCCCTGGGTGCTTTGGAGATGTGGTATGCTCCATCCAATGGGGATAGAAGAGCAGCAGAAGAAATTAAAAGAGTATTCTGTTAGTATAGTTTTGGGGTGGAGGTGCCGTGAAAACAACTAACCTTAAATTTCAACGATATAAATTTACGGAGACAGAAAACCGCAACACCACACTTTGGAAAACCCCAACACCACACATTGGAAAACGCCAGCACCACACATTGGAAAACCACATCACTACACATCGGAAAACCCCAGCACTACACATTGAACAATCCCACGTCTTTGAAGAGTTCAGTCATCTGCCTCCTTAAAAATCTGACGCGTCCTGTATCAAAACACACATTGCAGTTTTAAAAGAGTATTCCCTTAGTGAATTCAAACACAGAAGCCACACATAATATGTTGCATAATCTATTGCCTGGCATATGATATATAACTCTGCAGTATACGCCTGAAAAGATGCAGTGAAATATGCTAGCAATGTAAATCGTGTAATATTTCGATATGCTGATGATAAAGTTTTTGCTATCCACATCACAGAATGGTATTTTTAAAAAAAACTAATAACCCCAACCCAAAAGAATAATGAAAAATGACTTATATCTTAGCACAGCAAAAACAAAGATAATGCATACATATAAAACTAATATGGAAAAATAAATATTCGTTACTGGGGGGTGGGGTGGGGGAGGATTTGAGGTGGTTGAAAATTTCGAATATCTAGGATTATTAATCATACTTCATACTTCAAGTGCTGAATATTGAAGAAGGTTTGCTATTGAAGACGATAAAACAAAGAAAATTAAAATATTTTGGTCACTTGAAACGTCACAAAAGTTTGGAGAGAACAATAATGGAGAGGTATATGCCTGGGAAGAGAGGAAGAGGAAGGCCAAAGAGAAGATGGGTGCAGGATGTGGCGGATGATCTCCAGATGGGTGTATCAGACGTGGGACATCATGCTTGTGATCCAGAGGTTTTCCGGAAGGGTGCTATGGGAGCGAGGTTCTACAAAGGACATCCTACTGAATGAATGAATTAGCATATTGTAGTTTCGCTTCTTGAACGCAGTTTACTCCATTGCAGTGAGTGTGTTACTGATCGCTTACAAACGAACATACTTCCTCATCAGAAATTGTGATTTTATGGCAGTATAATAAAAGTGATAATAAACTTAACATCTGTATATTTGCTTCACATAAACATGAGCTTATTCTGTGCAGAGCACCCACTGTAACGCGTAGTTGTGCGTGTTGCGCGTGAAGTCAAGCATAGCCGACGGAATTAACTGAAGTATTTGAATGGGGTTAATAACATGCATGGGAAGTGATGCCTTGGTGCAGCCTGGGATATAGGCATTGGATGAACTGAAGTCTTGAAACCAACTCGGAAATACCGACGCTGAAACTGTAAGAGTATTGGGAAAAAAACAACACATACATGCACGCACGCACGCACACACACGCACGCGCACACACACACACACACACACATATATATATATATATATATATATATATATATATATATATATATATATATATATATAGAGAGAGAGAGAGAGAGAGAGAGAGAGAGAATGTGACAAAGTGTATGAGAGAAAATATGATAGAGTAAAAGTGTACTGATGACTGACAGCGTGTATGTGAGAGAGAATGTGTGAAAGAGTATGTGTGTGTGTGAGAGATAGATATGGAGACTGTGACCGTGAGAGAGAAAGTGTGTACGTGTGTGACAGAGAGTGTTTGCGAGAGAATGTGTTTGTGAGCGAGAGAGGGGGAGAGATAGGGAAGAGAGAGGACGAGAGAGACAAAGAGAGTGAGTGTGTGGGTATGAAAGAGTGTCCTTGAGACATAGATTGTATTTTGTAAGGTTTGTAATAGACAGAGAGAGAGAGAGAGAGAGAGAGAGAGAGAGAGAGAGAGAGAGAGAGAGAGAGAGAGAGAGAGAGAGAGAGAGAGATCCTGCACCCAATATTAGACAACACCAACACCTTTCAAGAGGCAACTCATAACAATAAAATACGATGATGACGCACTTAACCAGACGCACGTTTCTACATTTGAATTACGGCTCTCGTCTCGCATGTTTGAGAGTCAAGGATAACCTTTGCCAATTTGTAAGCTCAAGGGAAGCCATCGATCTGGCCGTTATTGTAAATCGATAAAGAGGCATAACCATTGTTCTGCGTAGATCAAGAACGGGAATAGAAGTTACTCCAAGCTGGAGTATATCGACCAGATACATCTTTAATAGTTTTGAGGCAGTCGATAATCCTCAACATGAGCTGTTAAGTAGTCCGGGAACGGACGGGACTGCTGTTTTAACACATCACGCTTCGGTTGTCTTAGAAAACTTTAGACAAATCACAGATTTATGTACGCATGCCTGAGCTGATGTATTACGTATAAGACGCGATTTCTTCCTCTGGTTTTGTTATAAAAATCTTGTTTATATTTGTCACTTGCTATTTCAGCGTGTGGAGTCACAGTAGCGTAGTGGCTAGCAGACTCGCCAGCTGACCTGGTTGTCATGTATTCGAATCTCCCATTTGTTTTCTTTCAGTGAATTTGGCTCTCAGATCGACCCAGTCCACACTGAGTACCAGAAAGTTTCATGGGAAGTAAAGGAGACCGACGTAACATTGACCACCTCGTCCATCGACCGCCGATCGGTCAACGATATGGGCCTTGTGGCGCCATGAGGTGTATTATATACATGTACTTTCAGTTTGCTGTCATCCCATCAATCCAAATATTGTTCTGTTACTGTGCACACATTTAGTAGCAGGCACTCTACCGTCTTGACAGACGATAGTTTCTTACATTGTACTACATAAAATGACATAATAACTACAATCACATGGTGGTAGCGTTTGTGACTGATCAGATCAATTCGCGGAGTAAATGTTCATCCATAATGGACACATGTGAACATCATGGTCAGTTTCCACCATCACGGACCATCTGACGTTTCAGACGCTCAGTGTGTGACCTATCTGCAATCATTTTCTCCTTTGTCTTTTTGTACATCTTTATATTATTTCTTTATCTTTGTATCCTTCATTCATTGCGCTTACATCTCCCATCTACCCACCTACATTCACTGGATTCATTTCTCTTGCATTTTTGTTTCTCTTTTCATGATCTTATTGGTATGTTAATTTCCTTTTATTTATTGTTGATGTTCTTCATTTAGAACCCCCCCCCCCTCCCCACACACACACACTACACACACTTCCGTACTCACGCGCACACACACATACACATTATCCAGCATATCCTTGAACATAATTATTTCCTAATGGCGCATTCCCTGCTCTTTATGTGCCCTTACGACATGAAGTAGTTGATAAAAGCTATAGCGATTAAGGATTTAAGGCACTGCAAACCTATTAAAGAATGTGTTTTAAACTGTTTGTGCACTGTCATGTGTTGATCTATGATTTAAACTTTATTTGTTTTATAATGTTTTTATCTTGACTGAGAACATTCTATAGTGGTTTGAGCAATCTTAGTGGAGGTCGGTGTGTCCGAGAGGTTTAAGGTTATCGCGCTTAAACTTCGCGTGTGCTGACGGCGGGGTAGCGGGTTAATTCTTCACACTGGCCAGTTGAACTTAAACGTTCAGAAAGCTATGCAAATCTACTGAGCCTAAAATAGTCCTTAAATCACACACAGACAATAAGGGAGGGGGTGATTTGCAATGTCCTCAAAGGACAAGCAGTGTTGTTTGTAAGCACGTTCAGCATACATTGTAGCAATTTTGTCGAATTAGTTGATTGTTCTAGCGTGTGTAATTAAATAATATTATTTTGTCCCCCCCCCCCCCCTTTTTTTTTTCTTTAAAAATAATTATTCATTTGAATTTTAATACATATTTCTAGATAAATCTTAAGCAATATACATATGCAATTAAAGAAAGTCAAATATTCACCAAGAAACACAAAATTTGATCTACTGAAGAGTCAGGAGATAAAAGATCAATTCAACGTAGAGGTAAAGAACAGATTTGATGCATTGTCCGATATGGAAATATTATTTCAAGATGTCAACGACCAATGGGAAATAGTAAAGAAATCAGTCAACCAAACTGCAGAAACAACCATCCCAAAAATAAAGATAATAGGACGCAAGAAATGGTGACGGAAGACATCTTAAAACTCAAGGAAATAAGAAGAAATAACAAAAATAACAAGGAAAAATATGAAGAGATTCACATGAAAATTAAGAAGCTGTGCAAAGAGGCAAAAGAAACATGGCTTGAGGAAAATTGTAAGGAAATTGAAAACCAACACAACACTCGGAATAACAAATTAATGCATAAAAGAATTAATGACATCACTAACAAAAGAACAAACACATCAACGGGTTGCCTAAAAACCAAAGATGGCAACATTCATAATAGAAAAAGATCAGATTTTACATGCGTGGTCATATTATGTGAAAGATCTTTATGATGATACAAGAGAAGAACAATATGATCATCGGAATAATAATGAAGGACCATCAATTTTGAAGATGAAAGTTCAGAATGCTCTTAACCATATGAAAACTGGCAAGACCCCGGGTACAGATAACATCACAATAGAAATGATCAATGCCTTAGAAGAATATAGAACAGACCAAGTCACCAGACTGCTGAACGCAATATACCATACTGGAGATATACCTCCTGAATTATGTAATACTATATTTATTGAAATCCCTAAGAAATCAGGAGCCCTGGAATGTGATCAACATCGAACAATTAGTATAATGAGCCACACCACGAAGATTTTGCAGAGAATTATCATGCGAAGAGTTAGGAAGAAAATACAACCCGAAGTAGGAGAAGAACAATGTGGGTTTGTACAAGGGAAGGGTACACTAAATTTTGTGTATATGCTGAGAACAGTAATTGAGCGTTCTATAGAAGTAAACAAAGATCTATATCTTTGCTTTATTGACTACACAAGGGCTTTCGATAAAGTGAGACATGTCGTCATGATAAGGATGCTTGACGATCTACAAGCTGAAAAACATCTGATGGCTGTGGAAATGTGGTTTCTCAGGAGAATGCAAAGAATACCATGGACAGACAGAAAAACCAATGAACAAGTCCTTCAAGAAACAAATGAATATAGTAAACTGATTAGAGTCATTAGACGTAGACAGTCAACATTTTTTGGACATGTTATGAGAAGAAATGACTCGGAGAACTTGGTGACGACTGGCAAGATTTAAGGGAAGAGACCAAGGGGAAGACCGAGAAGTAAATACCTGGATGGCTTGGCCACGTGGCATGATCGAGACAGGAACACGGAGCTGATCCACGACTCTGGTGATCGAGTGAAATGGCAAGTCATGACCCCCACGCTTATCGGCATGGCACATGATGGATGGATTGATTTCTGGTTCGTTAATGGATATTGATTATGACGCATATTGTTAACTCCGAGGAAAGGCTAGGCGGACACATAATCACATCGCGATTGGTATCATTAGTATAGTGACTTGTCGCTGGCTGTTGAAGATGAGGGAGGGGCACGTATAGGAGTGTCCCAAGAGCTGTTTTGTCGTATCTTGACTCTACTCAACTCGACGCGTCTTGTTATTGATATATCTCAGTGTTTATGCAGGGATGTTATTGTACATCACTTTATTTATGTTCAAACCCCGCTCCTGCCCTACCTCGCGGATACATTTATAGTTTCAATGAACATTAATGCGAATAGTGATATCCCCATTGCTTGTCATGTTGCTAATACTATAATTGTTTCACTGGACAATCATGCCACGATTAATATCCATAGATTAAATCATACGCAGCGTTAATATATTATTATGACTTTAGCGTCATGATATATGAATTCTTTCTTTTATTTATATAGCTGGTATTGTTAATCTGTGTATTGTTTATGATAGACATAAAGGCCGCCTGTGCAGGTTTTATGTTAGTGAAACTACTTATGCGCTCTTTATTTATTTCACTGATAATATTAATGTAGTTAATTGCTTATGTCACTGAAAATAGTGAGGAGCAGCTGGTCGAGTGCCTATAATGACGAGTTTTCCTTCGGGTGATCCGGGTTCCAATCCTCAGTACGCCGTGGATTTTTTTTTTCCTGTAGGGGACAGAATTCTAGCCTGCACAGTTCGCGGCGACTGCGCTAGCCAGGCGTCCTTAATTCTTTCGGCTCAAGATCTCTCTGTCCTTCACTGCAAGGTACTATGGGCAGTAGATGACAGACAAGTTGACTGATAATATTAAGGTTGTTATTGTTTGTATGTCTATGTCACAATTAATGTACTTATTGTTTATCTCCCTCAAGTGCCGATTGGTAACATACATTTGAGGCTAAAAAGCGTCAAAGCCTACAGAAAGAGTAAAGAAAGAACATACGGGTTCTGTTAGACTTTTACCATTATCGTAGAAGCCTAAAAGTAGGTTTCACTACCCAAGGTTGCTTTGACGCCTGTGGAGTTAGATCATACATTCTCTGTGGCCAATTGGTTCTCTCTCTCTCTCTCTCTTCTCTCTCTCTCTCTCTCTCTCTCTCATCTCTCTCTCTCTCTCGTCTCTCTCTTCTCTCTCTCTCTCTCTCTCCTTCCCCTCTCTCTCTCTCTCTCTCTCTCTCTCTCATCTCTCTCTCTCCCTCTCTCTCTCTCTCTCTCTCTCTCTCTCTCTCTCTCTCTCTCTCTCTCTCTCTCCCCTCCTGCTCCTCCTCTCTCTCTTCTCTCTCTCTCTCTCCAGGACAGTATACTATGTGTTTCTCTAATTTTTGGGTTTAAAGTACCTCCACAGCGTGGATCGTTTTGAGCAATCTAAATATTTTAAAAGAAGCTAAGACACACAGACAACTTCTTACAAACATCGTTAAACTTCGAATTCACCCTACTCACGTACGACTACATCACAAGCCAGGTGTGTGCGGCCAGTACGTGTCTGCTTCCTTAGTAAACAAACACACGTGCACGATTCGGTCATAGCTAGGCAAGGACGGTGTTTAATGAAAAGACCACAACTCACCACACTTTCACTGACGCGAACCTATCTGACCTTTTGTCAACCTGTTATATTGTCTTTCACGCTATAGATTCTCTAACCTTTCAGTGCCAGCTTATCGATTAGCTTAGACCCGCAATGTGGAACACGCATCGTTGCAGTCATCCAACTCCCAGCTGACATACAAACAGTCTTGCAGCACGATTCACGTGTCATATTACCAACCTTCTGGAGCACCCTGCGCCGGGGATTTCTAACTTCCCTACTCACCCAGTGGTGCCTGTGCAGTTAGATCAAACAATCTCAATGCCCAGATGATGTTTGTCAAGCATGTGTTATTTTCCCAATGTGAAGCCCCGCGAAGACACACTGTTTGCGCTTTCTAGTAAATCGATCAACTCTGTTCAGCCAGTCAGCGGGGCGAGCTTTAAGCCTTGCTAAAGATCTGTAGCCCCGAAAATAAACGCGGCATTCATTGCGTATTTAAATTGTGATTCTATATTCGACAGCTATGCCGTTTAAGGAATGTGTGGTGTCCAGGCTTCCGGTGTAATGGAGAATTACATCGGCCGTGTTCAGTGAATGGAGGTAAACGCTAGTTTTATACGTGGGTAAATATACAGCGGTGAATGTTGTTTGTTGATTGCCTTGCGACTTACGAAGCCATATCTTTTGTACACGCTCGTGCACGCGAACACACAAACATATATGTGGGTGTGTTTGTTTGACTGACTATTTTCATTTATATCTGTCTGGGTGTCGCTTCGTACATGTTTTCTCTCTCTCTCTCTCTCTCTCTCTCTCTCTCTCTCTCTCTCTCTCTCTCTCTCTCTCTCTCTCGCATGTTTCAGCCTGCCTGTCTGTCGTTTCGTCCATGTCTGTAGGTCTGTCTGATCATGACTTTCTCTCATGTCTGTCGCTTCGTCCATTTCTGTATGTCTGTCTGACCGTGATTCTCTCTCATATCTTTGTCTGTCTGATCATAACTCTCTCTCTCTCTCTCTCCCTCTCTCTCTCCCCCCCCTCTCTCTCCCCCTCTCTCTCTCCCTCTCCCTCTCTCTCTCTTTCTCTCGTTCTCTCTCATCTCGTTATGTCTGTTCGTCTGGCCATGACTATCTCTTGCCTCTACTTTTCACTTCGTCTATGTCTGTCTGTCTGTCTGTCTGTCTGTCTGTCTGTCTGTCTGTCTGTCTGTCTGTCTGTCTGTCTGCCTCTCTGTCTGTCTGTCTGTCTGTCTGTCTGTCTGTCTGTCTGTCTGTCTGTCTGTCTGTCTGTCTGTCTGTCTGACCGTGATTCGCTCTAATATCTTTGTCTATCTGATCATGACTCTCTATGTCTCTCTCTCTCTCATGTCTTTATGTCTGTTTGTCTGACCATGACTCCTCTCTCTCTCTCTCTCGCTCTCTCTCTCTCTCTCTCTCTCTCTCTCTCTCTCTCTCTCTGCTCTCTCTCTCTCTCTCTCTCTCTCTCTCTCTCTCTCTCTCTCTCTCTCATTTCTCTTAATGTCTGTTTGTCTGACCATAACTATCTCATGTCTCTGTCTGTCGCTTCGTCCATTTCTGTCTGTTTGTCTGTATATCTATCTGACCGTGGTTTTCTCTCATATGAATCGTCTTACGTGACTTCCCTATCTTCCATAGGATTATATATCGCCGAAATATTGTCATTGCAATAATTTTTGTCTCAATTAAAATATGAATACAATAGTTTAACTTATAATAGTATAATTTTGCGCCATCCATTCTGTTTATCAGTGCACACCTACGTTTTTTGTTTGACACTGAACTGAATCTGATAAATATGATACACACTTAATATAAAGGTGTTGCTTTTAATAGTTAGTGGATATGTGCGATCTCTTTAGTGACTGAAGCCACGTATCTGAGGGCTGTTAGAAGCTTTGTTGGCACTACAGATGATTGGCGAATCAGCCATGTGCACTTGTGATTTGGCGCCACAGACAACAGATCACACACTCCAAGACTGCCCATAATATGACATATCTAGGCAAATCTTCAGGCCCAGGAA
>JACEFZ010026322.1:0-40076 GCA_014155875.1 Cepaea nemoralis | reverse complement strand
ACTTAGGGCCTTCTATTGACGGATTTTCAAACGCGGTGGCATCCTTTAGGCTTACAAATTGCAAATGGGAACTGATATTTTTCACGCTGATCTTTATCTTTTCTGCTTAAGTTAGACACTCCTGCACCAAATATTTAGTTGTCATTTTACCAGTTCAACAGATACAGTCATCAGTATCTCATATCTTTAGCTTAATACACATGTGTTAGTTCAGCCTATCGTGGACTCTTCGGAATCTTAAGATTTCTACTGGTTCTTTTCGTTAGACACCGTAGGATACATTATCTTTCGATGGGCCCGGTGCTCTTCCACCTTACTTTGTAAACCTGCTAGCTTCTTTATTTCAAGGTATGATAATAAGTGAACAAATCTATTGTATTACATCCCCTTTGGATGTCTGGCATTGATGACATATTGCTATAATTAAGTCTGCTAGTTCTTCATTGTTTCTCCTCTTCACTATTGAAACAACTACCGTTGCATCTGTAAAGAGAGCTGTTTGTTTCTTTGTATTTTTAAGGCAAATTGACATTCAGCATTTTGCCATTATTTACTGAACGGCAAGCGCCTTATACAAATGAAATCGACGCAAAGCTATCTGCGTCCACATCTCCCGACATTGACTTCGAACCATCGAATCTTCTGACTCTATACTCACTGGTCTTCTAATTTCACCATTTCTGATGCCGGAACTTCTTGTCACTGTCATCTGAGTTGACACAAACTTATTAAAATTGGTCGTGGCTGTTCATCTGAGAATATTTTACTCAATACAAAACGCACATGATTGGCATCAATAAGTTTCTTGCTTTACTCCTAGATACGCATTACATCGTTATCCTGACAGCCAACATGTGTATTTGGTGGCCAGGCGTATATACATTATTCGAGACTTAGTTACATCTCTTCCCTCTCAGTGTTCACGGGCTTGGGACCGTCACATGTAACAACAAATACCATGTGGCCTGATTAAAAATATGTCAAACCAATACTAGTTTAGATGGCATTGCCATTTTAGGTTATGTTAGTAATTAAATGTTAATGATTGGTCAGTAAACATGCAGTATTAGTATTATCGATTAGTCAACGTGTAACAGAAATATTAGTAGCTAAAGGTATGGTGTTAGTACACAACGCTTTTCTAACTTTTCAGGCCTATCTTTAGATGTCATTGCCACGTTTTGTTTGGTTAGTAATTAAATGTTAAGTATTGGTCAGTAAACATACATTCGTAGTATTAACGATTAGTCAATGTTCAACATAAAGCTTAGTGGCTAAAGTGAAAGTGTTAATATAAGAAGTTATCTTAACGTTGCAGTTCTGTGTTCATTTATACCTATAATTTATGTAATTATTCAAATCAATTTGTTGATGATATAAAGAACTATTTATTGCATTACATTGTTTAATAGCTGACGAATTACCAAAACATTGCCTCTATCTATGAAATTATGTTCTGAAACCTGTTGTCCCTACAAAGTCGGCGTTACCTGGGAGCTGGAATGTGCTAGCATTAAAAACATGCACTGCACCAACATCATCCTCTGTTGCTTTGTCATCATGTGTGGATGCTCATCTATTTCAACAACCTTCGATGTCTAGCAAAATATGTCATCTATGTTGACATCAGCCCAAGAAATGCACGAGTTAATGTAACAATTGTAATAATGTGCAATTTCTGTAGTGTGACTTTCCATATCGTGACTTGGGAATATGACTGTCTCTTTCTGTTGTTTTCGCTGTATACACGCCATTCAAGTTATCACTATGCTATGTCGGAATGCACAAATTGTAATGTTAGTGGGCAAGTTCATGTTAATATATACATCTGTGAAGCGATTATCGTAGAAATGTGTTAGTATGAAGTATGTGTTAATAAGGGAAATACTACACTTAGTTGTTTGACCTAACCTACTCTGAAATATAGAATTGCATTATTCAATAAAATAAATTAATAACCTCTACAATACTAAGTCAATACTAAGTTAACTACCGAACAAGAAATATTTTAACATTTACGTTTCATGAATATATTCTAGTATTTTATGAGCGAATAAAAACTGGAATTTAGATTTACTCAACATTTCTTTAGCATCTCAATATAAATATTTCTGTAATGTGTGTGTCTGTTATCCATCTGTGTCTAACATTGCCTCAATATATTGTCCAGCCTAGCATATTTAACAAAGGTTTAGCATATTTAACAAAAATCAAATAGAATCGTGAAATAGAAAGCGAACAAAGTTAGGTTAGTATTAACAAAACTGACAAGCACAGGCTGACGATTATTATGTAGGGTTAATTTAGTTAGTAAATATTAAAATTAGAAATTAAATTAAAAACATGCCAAAAAAGTTCATACTTACAGACTGTCAATGAGGTCCCTGTGGATGTCACACCTGTGCATATTCGTCAGTATTGAAGCCGCCGAAAGTCTTGTGTCTGGATCATTTTCTAACGAATTAGTCAAGCACCATCGTTGAGGTTCAGGAACACCTAACATCATATCGGGGTCTTTCAGACACTCGTACACTTTGTCTGATTTTGGCCGTGTCTTGAACATCATGCACCAGAGAACCACGCCCAGGGAGTAGATGTCTAGCTTGTAAGGGTCAACTAATGTGAAGCGACATATTTCTGGAGCAAGGTAACGCCTGGTGCCACCAATGTATCTTGTAGGAACCACAGTGGAGCCTTGAGAAATGAAAAATGATAATCCAAAATCTCCAAGTGCTGCATCGCTGTTGGCGTTGATGAAAATATTGTCGGGCTTGATATCGCTGTGTACTATTTTCTTTTTATCATTGAGATACCGCACAACACATGCCATCTGGGTGAAGTACTTAATGGTCAAGGTTCCATTAGGACAGTAGTGAGTACAGATGGCCAAGTATTCAGGACACATGACCGATATGGTATGTTTGATGACGTGTGGATGAGACAGTCCTTCTAAAACGGTGAACTCTTTAAAAACAAACTCCTTGTTTCTAATCCCTCCATCAGCAGTCAGCAATGAGAATAACTTCACGGCTCTCTTATGTTTAGCACACAGAAGTGAGGTGGCTAGAACAACTTCTCCACTCATTCCTCTGCCTAAAACTGGACCACGAGACAAATAATATGTAGTAAAGAAATCCCCACGTATTTTTACTATCGAAGATAATTCCATTTCTGAACACAAGCACAGTAGATTCTACTTCAGATTTATCCAAATGAGAAAATGCACAAGAGAGTATATACGCACGATCTTGCCACAATCACTCTGGAAAACTGAATGATGAACTGAGACACTCTTTTTATGTTACCTACCACTGTGGCATGGTCCCTCATTCAAATCACTACAGTCGCACATATCTTAACTATTCCATGGAGCTTCGTCCATTGTATCTCTACCTCTCTTCTTTGTGTGTTTTTATGTCGTCCTCTGTTTCTCTTGTGTGGATTCCAAGCAAAGGCTTTATAGTTATATAATTCACAGGTTTTCTCAGTGTATATTAGCGTCCCGCGCCATCAAACGAACCCACTCCGACTTCAGAGGTACTTGTAATTTATGACCAGAGTCAAGGACGACAAGTCAACATTTTAGTCCAAATGACCGGTGTAGAAGCTGAACTCGCTACCTCGGCATCAGCACACCGGGAGTTTAAGAACTTATCCATTATGCCATGTTGATCTCCTTTGACTGGGTTGTAATTGTGGTAGTTCATAGTACGGGCCTTGAAGCTGTCGTCGTCTCCGCTGTTTTCGCTATTTTCTGCCGGGGTGTCTCCTGTTGCTTGCTGTTGCCTAGGCTGTGTTATACTATTGTCTATCCACCTCTTTTCTTGCTTTAGGTTGATTTTCATGCTTGGCGCTTTGTGGCGTCAATCCTGATAAGGACTGTTCCCGATAAGGATCCGCACAAATTCAGTGAATTCGGTCAACAATTCGGCCCGTCGTCTTTATACCAAAGACATTGACTGATACTTATTTTACACAGGGCCTACACGGGATCGTTAGATATAAATAAACAAGTGACGTAGATGTAATCTGCTGGAGACATGCTCAGTTTTATGCCCTTCACATTTTGCAGGTCTGATTGCATGGGGAAGTAAGTGGTCAGTCTTTTCTTTCCGCACCGAACGACGAGAGTTGGCACCGAACGACGAGAGTTGGCACCGAACGACGAGAGGTGGCACCGAACACTGGTCCTACCGCGCTTATGCCATTGTCAACGCATAACTATAACCATTGCACCAACACGGCGTCCTTCACATATACCCCATTGACATTAGATATATTGACAGCTTCCCTTCCTCCCTTTTATGTATTCACGACAACCATCATGTAGCAGGTCCTTTGCAAAACGTTGCTCCCATCACGGCCGCAGAGAAAGCTCTCCATTTCTGGCCATCTCTTCCACCTCCCGCTCTATAATGTCCCGTGTCACTCTTCGTGCTAGTTGGCCACTGTCTCTCCTCTCCATGAACTTTAGCAACCGTTCAAGCTACACTGATAAGTGAGTACACTGCTCTGTGGTACTCTCACTAACACTAAAGAGCAACCCAGAGATTCCCACTCATCCCGTTGGATATTCGGTCCCCAAAGTTGTTTTAACCACACCATATTGGAACCAAAAAACAAAGGATGCACAGACGCCATTTTTGCTCTTAGACAACTTATAGAAAAATCAATTGAATTCAATGAAACACTCTACTTAGCCTTTGTTGACCAAGAAAAGGCATTCGATAGGGTAGATAGAAACAAGCTGTGGGAAATCCTTAAACAATATGGAGTGAGTACACATCTAACAAACCTATGTAGAAGTTTATACAACAACAGTGAATGCATAGTGAGAGCAACTGGAGGACACTCAGAACCCGTCACCATAAGATCTGGAGTACGACAAGGTTGTGTCCTGTCCCCTCTCTTGTTCATAACATATATAGACAACATATGTAAAGAAACCAGCCAAGCAGAGACAGCAAGAATACCGCATGACGAGAACACAGAAGAAGAACCATCTGCAAATCTAACCATTAGAGAACTCCTGTTTGCGGACGACCAAGCACTAATAGCAAAATCAGAAGCTGAATTACAAGACCACATGAATAGTCTAACGAAATGTGTAGGGAACATAACATGAAAATTAGCACAAGCAAAACAGAGGTAATGACTATAACTAAAGAAGAACAAACAGCAACAATTCACCTAAACGAACATCCCTTGAAACAAGTAAAGAGCTTCAAGTACCTAGGAAGTATAATATCATCAAATGGCAGATCAGAAGACGAGATCGAAAATAGGTGCAATAAGGCAAATCAACTCATTGGACAAATGGCACCAATACTAAAGAACAAACATGTATCAATAACTACTAAGAAAGCACTTTACAACACAATCTTCCTACCAACTCTGTGCTACCAATGCCAAACCTGGACAATGACAGAAAAAGAGAAAGAAAAATCACAACAACAGAAATGAGGTTCCTGAGAAGAATACTCAACGTATCAAGAAGAGATAAGATCAGAAATGAAGAAATCAGGACTAAAGTGGGGGTTAAAGCTGCTCTAGATTTTATTAGAAAGCAGCAAGTCAAATGGTTTGGCCATGCATGTAGGCTACCAGTCAACAGCATGCCACAACAAGCAATGATGTACAGACCAGATGGAAACAGAGGAAGAGGCCGACCACGTAAACGTTGGACGGAGGGAATAACAGAATCCATGGGAATGTCGATATACGAAGCCCATAACCGGGCACTCTCACGAAGTTTATACTTCACCTCGACACCGCAAGGTACAAGAGGAACATGATGAGATGAGATGAGATATTGGAACCAAGTATCAGCAATTAAAATGGGAAATAAAGAGGGTAGTTACGAACAGATAAAGCTTGGGATACGACAGGGATGTGTCTTGTCACCCGATCTCGTCTCCCTATATAGCGAAGTAATAATGAGAGAGATCAAAGAGAAGCCAGGAATACTAATCGGAGGATATACTATAAACAATATACGCTATGCAGATGACACAGTATTGGTGGCGGATAGTGCAACAGACCTACAACAATTGTTGGACATTGTAGTATCAGAGAGTGCACAGAAATGACCCTCCTTGAATATCAAGAAAAAAGTAACAATGGTGATATCAAAGAAAATGGGGACACCAAAATGTGACATAGAAATAGAAGGGGAAATTCTCAACCAAGTGGAAAATTGTAAATACCTTGGGGCACTTATAACATCGGATGGAAGATGTACAACAGAGATTAAGAGCAGAATAGGGCAGGCAAAAGCCGCATTTCAGAAAATGAAGAGTATCTTATGCAATAAGTCGCTATCACTGAGTGTAAGAAAGAGAGTGCTAAAATACTACATAGAACAAGTTTTGCTGTATGGCAGCGAATCTTGGAATGTAAATGAACAAATTAGGAACAACTTAGAAGCAACAGAGATGTGGTTTTTAAGAATATTGCGAATTCCTTGGACTGCCAGAGTAACTAACAACGATTGCCTGAAAGAGGCTAATGAAACTAGAACACTATATACAACAATAAGAAAGCGACAAACAGCTTTCTATGGTCATGTGATGAGAAGAGAGGCATTGGAGAACATCGTGACAACTGGAAAGATCGAGGGGGAGAGAGGCAGAGGCAGACCAAGAGAAAAGATGCTGGACGGATTGAGACGGTGTCATGGAGGAATATCATCAGCAGAGTTGATCCAGAACACCAAAGACCGAGATCTGTGGAGATCCATGAACGCCTACGCCAGCCGGCACGGCACTTGATGATGATGATATTGTGCTTTAGTCCAGTAACGCGAGTATGTGTGGTTCGGATTTTCCCTTCATCGAATTATGGCCATGGAGGTAATTCTCATATTCCCAATAGAACCCCGAATATCCAGTTATTTCCCTCTTAACGACTTCAATTCAATGCCCAATGTCGATGACTGTAGCTAAGGGATCAGTGAACGCAGTTTCAGTTTCCCGAGACACTGGGTCGAATATACGAAATCATCTGCAGGCGATTTAGGAGGAGATTGCTTTGCGCTTTTCAATCGTCTGAGCGTCGGCCGCTATGAAAGCAATGGCAAACTACTGAAAGTAAAATTGCCTAGTAATTAAAAACAGTCAATAAATGTGGTGATGAGTGCAACGTCTTGTAAAGGACATGTAACCAACTTCACCTATAAGGCAACAGATTTCATCACTATCATCGTGTGCCCTGACAAATTTCGCAGGTGTTCATGTCTATCCACAGATCTGGGTGTTGTGAGGTCTGGATCAGTTTCGCTGATTCCTCAGTTGCCTGATTAGGTATTTAATAGTTACTGGCTTTGAATGTCCAGGATGCTCTTTATCTTGTAAAATCTGTATTGGTAATTTGGCTTGTTTCTGATTCTTTGCTTGGTAATGTTCAATATAATAGGGGTTATGTTTAAACTACAATCTGCAGGCTATGTGATAAAGGGGTTAAGAATGCATTTCGCAATCCCGCATACATCGTTAGAACACAGCTGAGGGCGATTTGGAAGCAGACCGCCTTGCGTTGGTTTCCATACAATGGTATGAGTGTCGGTCGTTCAGAAAGAAATTGCAAACTACTGAACGTAATAGTGCCCATGAATCACAAACAGCCAAAAATGCTGGGGTTGAGTGCTACGTCCTGTAAAGGAAATGCAACTAACTTTTTCTTAAACACTACACATCTTGTAGTCTTGATTGAAGGCCCAAGGTAACGAGTTCTATCTACCCATTGGTATGTTTTTTTTTCTTCTAACAATTCTGCCAGGGGAATGTGCTTATGGCCTACTCTTAGCGATTCCCAAAAGCGGGAATTGCTGTTTTTCACTCTGATCTGCCCACAGCCTCCTGTCTCGTGTGCTGCCGCTAATTTGATATTCCTCCATTCCGTAATGTCAAACTGCCCAGCATCTTCTCGCGTGATCTCTCTTTCTCTCTCTCTCTCTCTCTCTCTCTCTCTCTCTCTCTCTCTCTCTCTCTCTCTCTCTCTCTCTCTCTCTCACCGTTTTGTAACTTTCATGTTTAAACGGATTTAACGTTTTTTAAACAATTTGCGTAAATAGACATTATCAGATAGTCACCGTATCGCAGTGGCTAGCACGCCAGCCTTCCACCCCAGTGGTTATGTGTTCGAATTCACTTTGAGATGGAAATTTTTGTTTTTTTACGTGAAATGGTTCCTCATGTTGACGCAACCTAAAACAGGTACCAGATCCATCTCTGGGAATTAGAGACGGCCAGCTATATATATACTGACGATCGTTTGCCAACTGTTATCCTTGGATTACAAATAGGGTAATTTACTCCCTTATAATTTGTGGCATACACATCATCATCGTTGTCCCGACAGCTGGCTTAGGTGTGCATGCATCTCCACACACCCAGGTCCTGAGTGTCCTGGATAAAATTTACTGGTGACATTCCACGATGCCACCGCCCTAGTCCATCCAGCATCATTTCTTTTGGTCTGGCCCTGTTTCTCATACCGCCGATCTTTCAACTTGTCGCGAAGTTTTCTCTATTCATCACATGACCAAAGAAAGCTATTTTTCGTTGCCTTTTTATATTTGTAAACTAGCTGACCCGGCCCGGCTTCGCCCAGATCCTGGTGGGGAGCATCTCATTTAATTCATATAAGTAGTCATATAAGCTCCCGTTCCCGTTCCCGACTATCTATCTGTCTTTCTGTCTATTATTAGAAAGAGCACTTGAAAGATCTTTACATCTTCCCTCAACAATTAACTTGGGCAAATGAAGCGTCTCATTTAATTCATATTCGGCCCCTGCTCCCGTTCCCGTTCCAAAAAAGACGACACGGCCCGGCTTCGCCCAGTCCCTGGTAGGGAGCATATCATTTAATTCATATTCGGTGGAGGGAGGAGAAGGAGACAGGAGAAGGAGGGAGGAGTAGGAGGGAGGAGGAGGGATAAGGAGGAGGAGGATGGGGAGGGAGGAGGAGGTAGGAGGAGGGAGGAGGAGGAGGAGGGAGGGGGAGGAGGAGGAGGAGGGAGGAGGATGAGGGAGGAGGAGGAGAGAGGAGGAGGGAGGAGGAGAAGGGAGGAGGTGGGAGGAGGAGGGGGAGTAGGAGGAGGGAGGAGGAGGGGTTAAGAGGAGGGAGGAGGAAGAGGGAGGAGGAAGAGGGAGGAGGAGGAGAAGGAGGAGGAGGAGGAAGAGGGAGGAGGAGGGAGGAGGAGAAGGGAGGAGGAGGGAGAAGGATGGAGGAGGAGGAGGGAGGAGGATGGAGGAGGAGGAGGGAGGATGAGGGGGAGGAGGAGGGAGAGGGAGTGAGGAGGAGAGGGGAGGAGGAGAGAGGAGGGAGAAGGAGGAAGGAGGAGGAGGGAGGAGGAGGGAGGAGGAAGAGGGAGGAGGGAGAAGGAGGAGGAGGAGGGAGGATGAGGAGCGGGAGGAGGGAGAGGGAGGAGGAGGAGGAGGGAGGAAGGAGGAAGTAGAGGGAGGAGGAGAGAGGAGGAGGAGGGAGGAGGAAGGAGGAGGAGAAGGGAGGAGGAGGGAGGAAGGGGAGGAGGAGGGATGAGGCGGAGGATAAGGAGGAGGTGAGGAGGACGGGGAGGAGGAGGAGGATGGGGAGGAGGAGAGAGGAGGAGGAGGCGGAGGAGGAGGAGGGATTAGGAGGAGGAGGAGGGAGGAGGAGAGCGAGGAGGAGGGAGGAGGAGAGGAGGTAGGAGGAGGGAGGAAGAGGGAGGTGGAGGGAGGAGGAGAACGAGGGAGGAGGATGAGGATTGAGGAGGAGGAGGAGGAGGAAGAGGGGAGGAGGAGGGGGAGGAGGATTATAACGCATATGCCTGTAGATAACTGCAGCGAAAAGGTCCACCTATTTGAGAAATATGCAACAATTTTACTTATATAGCAATTCTATTAGAAGTTATGTCCCCTCTCTATATACATTATAATGTAAACTAAATATTAAATAATAAGAAGAAAATATGTTTGTACACTAAACAAAACTATGACGTGTAGAAAATTTCATCTCGATCGGATGGACCGTTCACGAACGCATAAAGGACATACATACATACAGACAGACAGACAGACAGACAGACAGACAGACAGACAGACAGACAGACAGACAGACAGACAGACAGACAGACAGACAGACAGACAGACAGACAGACAGACAGACAGACAGACAGAAATTCTCTTTTATATATATAGATAATGTTTTACTTTCACTAACCATTTAGAGACAACTATTTAGTTAATCTGACATTCAACGGTTTTCGTGTAGTTCTTTTTAGAAGCCACATCTCTGGTGCCTAAAAGCTCTTTCTGATTTGCTCCTTCAGTTCCATTATTCCCCGCCATACAGCAGAACATTTTATATATAACATTGTTAGTAACCTCTTTCTGACATTCACTGATATTGACATAATTCATGAGATACTATTCATTTTCTGAAACGCAGCATTATAATTTCCTATCAGCATATTATGAGGAGAAATTAACAGGACAGCTTAGTCACAACTGGTTAGATTTATGAGAGAAGAGCCATAGGAAAACAGAGATATAAATATCTGGGTGGCTTGGCCAAATGGCAGAATCGAGACAAGAACACAGCCTGATACATGACTGGTGATCGTGTAGATTGGCAAGCTATGACTGGTGATGGTGTAGATTGGCAAGCTATGACTGGTGATGGTGTAGATTGGCAAGCCATGACTGGTGATCGTGTAGATTGACAAGCCATGACTGGTGATCGTGTAGATTGGCAAGCCATGACTGGTGTTCGCGTAGATTGGCAAGCCATGACTGGTGATCGTGTAGATTGGCAAGCTATGACTGGTGATGGTGTAGACTGGCAAGCCATGACTGGTGATGGTGTAGATTGGCAAGCCATGACTGGTGGTCGTGTAGACTGGCAAGCCATGACTGGTGATCGTGTAGACTGGCAAGCCATGTCTGCACTAGCTTGTCGACATGGCACTCAATGACGATGAGATCTACCTTGATTTTCTGTGGCGCCTTATTTATTATAATTATGTTCTAATCTCATATTTCCTATCGCCAGAATATGATAACCACGTGATGTAATAAATCGCGAACTTTCTCATGTGTATATGTTTCCAAAATGGTCTAGAAAATACTGTCGCAATTAATAGACAATTCTCTTCATAGAAGGATAGCAGCCTGCCCTGTGAAGCTTTTCCTGTCCCATCTGTGTGTTTATAGGGAGGACCAAACCCGGGTTACCTGACTCAGCGCCAAACAAAAAGTTGGTTTAACCCAGGCATGATATGCAATCAAATCAACAAGTATCATAATGTAAATTTCTGTTCACTGAGCATTGACATTTTGGAAGATACCGCGCTACAAAAATAATAACACGATGACCCTAGTATGGCGATATATCATCCCTCTCCAAATAGGGGGGTCACATTTGGCGATATATTATCCCATAGCACTGAATCAGTTAATGATGACATGGCTTTGAAGAGGATGTTTCATCAGTCTGTGGCTTCATTTACTTCTGTTATCTGTCTCCTATTGCACCCTGGGCCTTCAGTCATACACTAAGCCTTCCTGTGGTTTGCTATTTCCCGCAGCTCGTTCGTCTTCCCCATATTATTTAACATTCCAGTTGTCAATTTTTGAGATTTTTCCAACGTGAAAAGATTACGGTTACAATCTAAGCCTCCTGCGGATTTTTTCCGATTCACGTCAAACCTGTTCTTAAAGAGCCTATTTACTCTGAGATTGCTGAACTATTTTTTTTCCTTACCATCAGACATATTTATGGTGTGTATGTGCTTGTGTGTATGCGCTTGTGTTTATATGCTTGTGTGTGTGTGCTTGTGTATATGTGCTTGTGTGTGTGTGTGTGTGTGTGGGGGGGGGGGGGTTGCATGTGTGTGCGTCACCCAAGCCACTATTATCTATGCATTTAGTCGACACATTAAGAGAAAATCCCCCTACCCCATTTTTCCAAACTTAAATTACATACGGAAGAGACCTCACATCAGCAAATTAACATAATGGACAATCATCATTGCACGCAAGACAAGTAGGTTGTCAGATCTCCTCAGAATCTCTACAAGTGTATGACGGCTGATGACATATGTTTGGTGTAAGTTTACTAGATTTTACGCATAGTGAACAGAGCCTTCTAGGGTGGCAACCTGCTTGACACGAATGTATTTCAACCTAAGCGAAGCCATTGACTTAGTCAGGTCTTCGAAATCAGCAACTGCTCCAGGATATGTGATATACCTAAGATGTTTTCTTTGCTCATTGATAGACCTCACACAACAGCTGCAGAGACAGACAGACAGAGAGAGAGAGAGAGAGAGAGAGAGAGAGAGAGAGAGAGAGAGAGAGAGAGAGAGAGAGAGAGAGAGAGAGAGAGGGAGAGAGAGAGAGAGAGAGAGAGAGAGAGAGAGAGAGAGAGAGAGAGAGGAGACACGCCAGTAGTGTGTATACGATACACGCTAGCTTTACCAACTATTGCAGACAGGCTCACATCTCCATGTGGCTGGAAACAAGGAAACCCTGCATGAAGCCATGAGCGAGCACAGTTAAAGGCTCTGATAAAAGAAAAGTCATGCATGACACTGACAGGAAAAACTATCAGAGAAGTGTGCATTCTTGAGTACACTCGGAGAAAAGACTAGTCGCCAGAATGTCCGATGAAAAGTCTGCAACTTATACCATTAGTATTGGGAATCTCCTGACTGTTGCAGATGAGGTCGGTCCACACATGTGTTGCTGTGATGTCGCTTCTTAACTCAACATAATAGTTTCAGAACCAGCTAAAGAATCTGCCTTTTCATTTTCTTTAACACCAACATTTCCTGGCATAAAAACTTAAATAATGACTCTAGTCGTGGATTTCTACTTCTAGCATTGACTTAAAACACTGACTACAAGTGTATCGTTTGTCGTTTCCTAAAGCGTGCATAGAATGTTAAAGTGTTCCCATTATGTTATTCTCTTATGCGTCCTTGTAACATACAGGCGCCCTGGTAGGCTAGTGGTACCATTCCTTGCGTCTTGTCTCGGCCTCTGTAACGCTTTGGCGTATTCATACATGGCTTCGACACAAATATTTTCTAGAACGCCCTCTCATGCCTATCGTTTCTCTTCAATTCTCTGAGTGGCAGTCAATGCCTGCATATTGATTTCTCTTGGTAATTCTGAAAGGTTCGCGGCAGTTGATCAATACCCGCATTCTTTAGTCTGGGCTAAATACAAACACGAAAAATCCTATTGATGATCATACCGACAACACTAATGCAAATGTACAAGTAAGTTAGATTTGTGGGAGCCGCGCATGCGCACTGACTAACAAATTTGCTTGAATACTCTCAAGGCATGTATTCGAATCTACATCGATGCATTTTTGTTTAATTTGCATGGCCTACCAAGTGGACCAAGTCCTCAAATGTGATCCGAATGTACCGGGACATAAAGGCGCTAGACGTGATACAGACCACCAATGCCGGAATGGCCAGGGTATCAGCTTGCCCGATGGCATGTGGGTTCTGGGTCCATAATGAAGTGGTCGCCCATAAACATTAGACTCTAGGTTTAATCTGATAATGACCTTTCAATCCTGGCAACTAACATTTGTAGACTCAGACCTTCTCTGTTGACGCCATTGCTTATCGAGTGCCGATTGGTCTAAACAAAATATGTTGCTAGTATCATATACCTATTGTATTCTTCCTCTTCTTCATTTTCTTCTTCTTCCTCCTCCTCCTCTTCTTCTTCTTCTTCTTCTTCTTCTTCTTCTTCTTCTTCTTCTTCTTCTTCTTCTTCTTCTTCTTCTTCTTCTTCTTCTTCTTCTTCTTCTTCTTCTTCTTCTTCGTCTTCTTCTTCTTCTTCTTCTTCTTCTTCTTCTTCTTCTTCTTCTTCTTCTTCTTCTTCTTCTTCTTCTTCTTCTTCTTCTTCTTCTTCTTCTTCTTCTTCTTCTTCTTCTTCTTCCTCCTCTCCTTCTTCCACCTGATCACTCTTCCTCTTCCTCTTCTTCTTTTTTCCACCGATGATGATGTGTATAAAATCATGGGTTTGGTATCATATGCCTAATGCGCCTAAGGTGTATAAAATTGGTATGTACTGACATACTTACTGTCCTGTACTGACATACTTACTGTCCTGTACTGACCTACTTAGTGTCCTGTACTGACATACTTACTGTCCTGTACTGACATGCTTACTGTCCTGTACTGACATACTTACTGTCCTGTACTGACATACTTAGTGTCCTGTACTGACATACTTACTGTCCTGTACTGACATACTTACTGTCCTGTACTGACATACTTACTGTACTGACATACTTACTTTCCTGTACTGACATACTTATTGTCCTGTACTGACATACTTACTGTCCTGTACTGACATACTTACTGTACTGTACTGACATACTTACTGTCCTGTACTGACATACTTAGTGTCCTGTACTGACATACTTACTGTCCTGTACTGACATACTTACTGTCCTGTACTGACATACTTACTGTCCTGTACTGACATACTTACTGTCCTGTACTGACATACTTACTGTCCTGTACTGACATACTTACTGTCCTGTACTGACATACTTACTGTCCTGTACTGACATACTTACTGTCCTGTACTGACATACTTACTGTCCTGTACTGACATACTTACTGTCCTGTACTGACATACTTACTGTCCTGTACTGACATACTTACTGTACTGTACTGACATTCTTACTGTCCTGTACTGACATACTTACTGTCCTGTACTGACATACTTACTGTCCTGTACTGACATACTTACTGTCCTGTACTGACATACAATCTGCCAATGACCGAGACCTGTCGAGAAACATGGAAACTTACGCCATCTGTCCAAACACATGATAATGATGAACCATATCCCCAACCCCACGTGTAAAAGTCTCCTGTACTTGTACAAGATGATAATGATGAACCAAAGCCCCAACCCCACGTGTAAAAGTCTCCTGTACTTACACATGATGATTATGTACCAAGTCCGCAACCCCGGGTCTTAAAGGCTGCACTTAAACATGATGATTATGAACCATATCCCCAACCCTGAGTGTAAAAGTCTCCTGTACTTGCACAAGATGATAATGATGAACCATATCCCCAACCCCACGTGTAAATGGCTCCTGTACTTACACATGATGATGATGATGAACAATAACCCCAACCCCGCCTGTACAAGGCTCCTTTAGTTACACGTGTACGAGAGCCCCAATGGCTGGCACGCTCTTCCTCCGGCCTGACGGTCGTGTATTCTGTTCCTTATTGAGGCAGGAGTTGTATGAACAACTGACATGGACTCACGAGTCGGTTTAGTTTAACATGGCTACCAGGACATGTTCTGGGGAGTAAAGGCGACCTGGTGATACAGACGACGTCATCCATGGAATGTCTATTGATGTGTACAACATGGGGTCAGCACCATATACACAACACACTATAAAATGTGTGTAATTGTCATTTAATTATATGTTGCTATAGGAACGTCAAGTCAACGGCCCTTGTACCTGGACCTAATGTTTCATACATCAATCGTCTCTCCATGACTCATGGCTTTATTATCAGACCGACTGCCTTCACTTCCGCAAGAATTTCTCCGTACCCAGTTTAGGATGGGTCAACCTGGGAGCCGAGGTTAATTTTAAAATCTAGATTGCATTCCATTTCCATGAAGTGTTCTAGGCAATGAATTTCCGTGAATCACTATAAGAACGAAAATACATATATATTTTGGGATTTTCCGTTCTTAGTTTTTTGCAGTGATTCGTTATATATATATATATATATATATATATATATATATATATATATATATATATATATATATATATATTTATATGTGTGTGTGTGTGTATGTGTGTGTGTGTGCCTCTGTGTGTGTGTGTGTGAGCGCGCGCGTGTGTATATGACACAGGCTCCCTAAACGAATTTTTTACGCGAGTTGCGTTGTGGTAAACGCTCCCAAGGTGGCCAGAGGAAACGCTTTAAAGACACTCTGAACATCTCACTGAATGCTTTTGGAATTCATCATGACACCTGGGAGACTGCAGCCAGAGACCGAATTACGTGGCGTGCATCATTACGCAAGGGTGCATTCACTTGTGAGGCAACCAGGACTGCAAGAGATGTGAAGAAAAGACAGAACAGAAAAACCACTGCTGAAAATCCTCCTCCAGAAACGTCAAGCATTCTTTGTCCACATTGTCAAAGGACATTTCGAGCCAAAATAGGCCTTATCAGCCATCTTAGAACCCACGGCTCCATACTTTCAACCCCACTGGATGAAATGAATGGTCATCATCATTCTTAATGGACAAACAATACAACACATCACAGTATTTAAGATCTGCTGGCTTTGTTTCCCGCTCAGTCTGGTTGTCTATTACATGAGAAAGGCGTCCTCAAAGTTTTCACACAGGTAACGTTATTTGTTGCGGGAGCGACAGCGAGGTTGATAGCGAACTGCATTGGTAATTAACGCGCACGGTCGGACGTGGTTCGATTCCTGGGTTAGCATCCTACGACAGTGATGGAGAGACTGATCACCGTACATTCAGACCTACACAATGTGATATCACTATCATATCACAGATACATAGCATGAGTTTGCTATGTGACATATGTTATTGTTTAGATAATTTTAATTTGTCGGTTCTAATATGTTCATTGTTTATAAAATAAATGATTAATTTTACACCAATTTTTTTTAAGTTGTCAGCTTAGATTTTTATATCAGATTTATTTCCTTTTCAAGGTTGTATTGACTTGACACAGCTAGTTTCATGTCCCCTACATGACTTTGCAATTAACCCCAACATTTATTGGCTGTTTGTGATTTACTAGTCAATATTATTTCAGTAGTTTGCCATTGCTTTTTGAAATACCGAAGCTTATACCATCCAAATCATGGGAAGTGGCCTGCTATCAAACCTACCGTGTCTGATTTCTAACCATGGACTCGTTGTGACGGAGAATTGTGGCAAGCAGTTTGACTATCCCCCAAGCCACAGCCTTTATATCAGTTCATGTAATGTATTCCATTAGAAACATGACTGTAGATATTGTTACGTTCTCTCTTGGATCATTAGCATCATGTAGTAGTTCCTTTGCAGAACGTGGCTTTCATCACAAACCTGAGGGAAAGGGTCTCAGTCTCTTGCCATTTCTTGGGACGTACATTCTAAGTATCTCAGAATTTGCTGTGGGTTCGTCTGATAATAAAATAGGGGACGATAATTCACACGCAAAACATCTGTCAAAGTTCACTCCCCATGAGTAGCATCTGCTGGTGGTAGAATCACGTGTATAGACTGCGCTCGAGTTCAAAGCCAACGTTGTCACGGGCATGCCATTATCACTATACTGTTCCAATTGTGATGGATCACTATACTGTTCCAATTGTGATGGATCACTATACTGTTCCAATTGTGGAGGGATTGTGTTATCACTATACAGTTCCCATTGTGGCGGGCTGGTATTATCACTATACAGTTCCCATTGTGGCAGGCTGGTGTTATCACTATACAGTTCCCATTGTGGCAGGCTGGTGTTATCACTATACAGTTCCCATTGTGGCAGGCTGGTGTTATCACTATACAGTTCCCATTGTGGAGGGATGGTGCTATCACTATACTATTCTAGTGTGGCGGGCTGGTGTTATCACAATACTGTTCCCATTGTGGCGAGGGATAAGTGCCAAGACAATAGCGGTATCTGCGTCCAAGGGTCTCATTGCCAGTCTAATTTGCCCCTCATCATGAATATAGACTACCTCTGTCTCAACTATGACATCCACAAGGGTGTATACCTGTCAGTTTTCCCCTGTATCGTCCGATTCTCTGCTCCGAGCGTTAAAATCGCCACAGATGAGAAGCATTTACCGTTATAATATTCCAACCAAGGCCGCCAATCTCCAACTGAATCCCCTAGACCTCTCTAGCCTTATCATTCCACTCTTTCGTGTCCAGCATCGCATGGCTCACTCCCTGCTTGACCAACACGCCTTGACTCTGTCTTCCCTGACCACAAAGGTTTATGTAGCAGACATAACCAGGGCAATGATAGTTATTGTCATTCAGTTTCTGTAGGCTGACGACATCGGAGTAGTAAATAACGTCTCCATTACCGGCCTTCTCTGCCTGGCACTGTAGCAGTTCCGATAGCCTTAAATTTTTGAGATCCATACCCTCCATTTCAATTATGACTCTTCTGGCCCTTGCTCTCCCATTTCTCTTCCATCTTCTTTCACCACCCCATCGTCTTTCCCTCTTACATTCTCGTCATACAGTTCCTCGGCACGTGAACTATAGGGTACGCAACCCTGAACTGGGAGCCAAACGGGTACTCCACCTAGCCCAAAGGTGTCCCGTAGACTAACGGAGGCAAGGAGGTACCTTACTTCACCTTTGATAGGTGATACCCTTACTCCCACCACCCGTAGTTCAGTAAGACTGTTCAGTAATCGACTCCACAAGGACAAACTCAATGCAGTCTATGTATTGATTACATCAGCTTGTAACCACATGGACAACATATATCCTCATTACAACCTTTCATTCGAATTATAATAATAATTCTGCTCAACTATAAACACTGAGTCAGCCGAACACATATACATAATTGCTGACATATCGGGAAAATCAATAATTGCACTACTCTAAATCATTTAAGTATAAGTACAGTGATACATACATGTCCAGTTGTGTTTAAGTTCGAGGAGCAAGTAAACATAAGTGGTGTTGTGTGGATATATTAGCGCATCTTTTGCTTTCAATGTTACCTTCCTATGATATACCTTGATGACTCGTTTCCTTCATAATCACATCTCATTATGTTTCTCTTGTACCTTGAGGTGTCGAGGTGAAGCATACACAGAGGGAGAGTGCCCGTTTGTGGGTTTCATATATCGAGATTCCCATGGACTCTGTTTATCCCTGTGTTCATCGTTTACATGGTCGACATCTTCATATGGTTCTGTTTGGTCTGTTTATCATTGCTTGTTGTGGTATACTGTGAGTTGGTAGCCTAGTTATATTTCCGAGCCATTTAACTTGTTGTTTTCAAATGAAATGTTGCACTGCTATAACCCCACTTTATTCCTGATTTCATTATTTCTGGTTTTCTCTCTTCTTGATACATTGCGTATTCTTCTTAGGAATCTCATTTCCGTTGTTGTAATTTAACTGCTTTTTTCCTGTCATTGTCCAGGTTAGATATTGGTAGGATAGAGTTGGTAGGAAGATTGTAGAGTGCTTTTTAGTGTCTACTAATGTGTGTTTGTTCTTTAGTATTGGTGCGATTTGTCCAATGAGTTGGTCTGCCTTATTACATTTATTTTTGATCTCGTCTTCTGATTCGTATTTGATGATATTATGCTTCCTAAGTACTTGAAGCTTTTTACGTGTTTCAGTGTGTGTTCTTTCAGATGAATATTTGTTGTTTTTCCTTCTCTTATTATAGTCATTACATCTGATTTACTGATGCTAATTTACATTCGTAATCCCTTCGCAGGAAATGAATGTGGGAAACACATGGTGTAAACAACATCCTAGAAGATTATGGACATGGAGGAGACTTGCTAGGCAGGATTAGAAACCAGTTTTATCATATCCTGATTATCAATAGGTTTAAAATGCGTTATGATAGCAAAAATAGTTCTCAATGCTGACTGTTACAGTGATCACAGATTTATTTCTGAAACATTGAGCGTAAAGTTGAAGAAAGTCAAGTATTCACCAGAAAACACTAAACATGATCTGTGTACATTGAAAAATGACAAGGTAATATAAGACAATTTTAACAGAAGTAAACAACAGATTTAATATACTACTGTCTGAGCTAGAGGTTCCATTTCAAGATGTGGATGATTAATGGGAAATGATGAAGAATTCAATCAGTTTGGCTGCAGAAACAATCATTCCAAAATCAAAGAAAGAGGGACATGAGAAATGGATGACTCAAGAAATTTTAAAACTAATGGAAACAAGAAGACACAACAAAAATAAGCCTGCAAATTATGAAGAAATTGACGGAAAAGTCATAACATTATGTCAAGAGGCAAAAGAAGCATGGCTTAAGACAAATTGCATAGAAATTGAAAATCAACACAACAGTAAACATACCAAATTAATGCAGACAAGAATTCAAGGGCTTACTAATAAAAGAATACGTACATCAGCAGGCTGCCTAAAAACAAAAGATGGAAAAATCATAATAGAAAAAGATCAGATTTCACATGTATGGTCAGATTATGTGAAAATCCTTTATGATGATAACAGAGAAGAACAGTATGATATTCGAAATAATAATAAAGGACCATAAATTTTGACGATGGGGTTTAGAATGTTCTTAACCACATGAAAACTGGCAAAACAACCGGTTCATCACAACAGAAATGATTAATGCATTAGAACAATATGGAATAGATCAAGTCACCAAACTGCTGAACATAATATAGGATACTGGAGATATACTTAATGCTACTGAGTGAGTGCGTGGCGCGACACTGTGAGCTGTGAGTTTCGTGTGAAATGCTTTTGAATCTGCCCGAGGTTTTTTGGAACGTGACTGCATGTTCGGAGCGATGGTAGATGGCTATGTTCCAGAGTTGACCGGTTTTTGCCTTATGCAGAAATGCGTGGCTGCTAGGCTTCTGGTTGACTGCCACTGCCGTCGACGATGAACTGTATTTTCGTGGACTGTGTGGGTGAACATCTAGGAAACATCCAGATGGGAAAATGGCTGCAGATTCCATCAGAGATGAATTGGGTGTTTCGTGGGGGACTATTGTGTTGACATTCTGGCGGCGGCATTATGCACAGTGTATCTGTGCGGGCTGTTGTTTGTCGAGACTCCTGTCTTTTCCACTTTTCACATTGGGCAGTGGGGAACGTTTTGTGCCATATTCACTGGCACAGGAACGGATCATAATGGGGACAACCCGTTGCTATGAGGTTGGAACTACGACTAACTAACTAACTAACTACTTAATGAATTATGTAATTCTGTATTTATTGCAATCCCAATGAAATCAGGAGCATTGAAACGTGATCAGCATAGAACAATTAGTATAATTAGAGACATCACGAAGATGTTACTAAGAATTCTCATGCATAGAGTTAGGAAGAAAATACAATCCGAAATAGGAGAAGAAATATGTGAGTTAGTATAAGGCGAGGGTACAGTAAATGCGGTGTACATGCTGGGAACTGTAATTGAACGTTCTATAGATGTATATAAAGATATACAGCTTTGCTTCATTGACTACAGAAAGGCTTTCGATAGAGTAAAAGATGTCAACATGATAGAGAAGCTCAACGATCTACAAATTGATGGGAAAGACCTTAGACTTATATCTATTAAAACATATATTGGAAACAACAAGCTGCCATCAGAAATGATAATGAAGTACGTCAATGTGAGCCTATTAAAAGAGATGTGAGGCAGGGATGTGTAATGTCTCCATATCTTTTTTGTCCCTGTATAGTCAACATATTTTATGAAATTGACAAAATATGAAAGGAATCATCATTGGAATAATAACCATCAACAACATTAGATATTCAGATGATACAGTATTGATTGCAGACAATGAGCGTGAATTGCAACATTTAGAAGATGCGGTCGTTGCATACTGTGAACAACTCGGGTTATAATTAAATTGTAAGCAGACATAGATTATGGTCGTCACTAGGAAGAACGAAATACCACAATGTAATCTATATCTATAAAACAGAGTATATGTTTGTTTGTGTGTGGGGATTTTTGTATTGGGTGCGTTCGATAACGGTACATCCGATTGAGATAAAATTTTCTACACGTCTTCCTTTCATTCATTTGCAACCGACTATAATAATTTCTTAATGTAAAATCTTCGACTTATTTAATAACATTTACTTTTCCATTTTCATTATATAATGTCTATATAGCAGGGGGACTTCACTCTAGAAAAGTTATTTCAAGGGGCATAACTTTTAATAACATTTCTATATACTTTATAGTCATATTGTTTGACTTACTTGCACTATTGTTAAACTTTTTGTCTATAGTTATTTTCAGGCATATGAGTTATAATAAATAATGATATAATCTTTAAGGCATTTTCAAAGTTTTCATAAAAATAATGCATAATGCATAACATTGTAACCCATCTTTTTCTACAGTTTTCATTGAATGGTGTGTGGAAGGACATTCTTTTAAGTTACTGTGCGCCAAGAGCTGGGCGAAACCACGCCGGTCAGACAGATAGACAGACAGACAGTCGGGAACGGGAGAGCTTATATGACTACTTATATGAATTAAATTAGATGCTCCCCACCAGGGACTGGGTGAAGCCGGGCCGGGACAGACAGACAGACAGACAGACAGACAGACAGATAGTCGGGAACGGGAGAGCTTATATGACTACGTATATGAATTAAATTAGATGCTCCCCACCAGGGACTGGGTGAAGCCGGGCCCGGTCAGACAGACAGATAGACAGACAGATAGTCGGGAACGGGAGAGCTTATATGACTACTTATATGAATTAAATGAGATGCTCCCCACCAGGGACTGGGTGAAGCCGGGCCGGGTCAGCCAGACAGACAGACAAACAAGCAGACAGACTGATAGACAGATAGATCCCCTCCAGGGCCTGGGCGAAGCCGGGCCGGGTCAGCTAGTATATAAATAAATGAAAATATTCTTAAACACCTGAATCAGCATAATTATCTAGGAACAGTCATAACATCTGATGGGAAATGTCTTGAAGCCATTAGAGCAAGAATCGGCATGGCGAAGGTAGCATTTTGCAAGATGAAAAAGATACTGACCAATAAAAAAAGATGTTAATTGCTACGATAAAAAGAGTTTTGAGGTGCTACATAGAGCCTGTACTTTTGAATGGACGTGAAGCGCGAACAATGAGCAGGCAAGCTGAAAATCATTTGATGGCTGTGCAAATGTGGCTTCTGAGGAAAATGCAAAGAATACCAGGGACAGACAGAAAGACCAATGACCAAGTACTACAAGAAACAAATGAAAATCGTAAACTGATTAGATAAATTAGAAGTAGACAGTCAACATTTCTGGACATGTGATGAGAAGAAATAAATTGGAGAACTTGGTAACAATTGGCCAGATCGAGAGGAAGCCAACAAGGGGAAGGCAGACTCACAGTCAGGAAAGGCGACATTTAAATGTACAAACGTATACAAAAGAGCACGCATGCCCTATACAGATCTGAAGAAAAAAAAACACGACTGACTATACTCACGAGCGTTCACCTCCGTCAGTTCGCCGCACTCTGAAGTCACTCAGGAGGTCACTCCCAGTTCAGCCAGCTGTGCATTCACGGCTCAGATTGTAATATGAGAAACACCTCAGCGGTTCTAGCGTTGATGTCGGAGTGGGGTTTATATAGATGCGCAGTCAATAGTTAGCCAGATACTGATAGCACAGATGAATACAGAGAGAGAGAGAGAGAGAGAGAGAGAGAGAGAGAGAGAGAGAGAGAGCACGCACTAGAGAGATAGATAGAGAGATAGCGAGAGAACCATGCATAAAATACGATTTATACCCACTGCCATGCCAACCTATGAAACCTACACTCATCCATGGCGACCTACTTGCTAGCCACGTTGCCACCCAGTCTCTACAATTCAGCCACACTGGCCTCCTCGCTACCAAATTTGCAACCCCATATCCATCATTCAGCCATGCCGATCTTCTTGCTAGTCACTTTTCCACCTCGGCTCCACCCTTCAGCTACGCGATCCCTCGCTAGCCACATCGCCACACCGTCTCTACCCGACAGCCAAGCCGAACTCCTCAATAATCACTTTGCCACCCGTCTCCACTCTTCAGCCACGCCAACCTCCTCGCTAGTCACTTTGCCACCCCGACTCCAACCTAACCCCTCCCCCCACCCGCGCGTCTCGAACCGTCCACTCCCATAAAAACGAAACTCCGTCTTACATCAAATCCACAGCCATTATCCCACTCGTCCGCAGCTTAATAACGATCGGAAGCTACTCCACCACTCACCCATGCCTTAAAAACAAAAGACATCAAGCCATACCCACTTCAGCCAGTATTACCGGCCATCTTTCAATTTAAGTTTTTTTTCATTTGCAACCCATATAATGATAGTGTTTACATCACAACGACCCCTACAGATCACTAATAATTATTTCACTAATAACCGCTATCCACCCCTTAAAAATGAATGATTCCAAGCCATACACACTACAACCGGTAACACTGGCCAAAGTTTTAATTTATTTAAATTTTCTTTTGTAACCCGTATGATGATAGTGTTCAAACCAATACGACCCTCTACAGTTCACTAATAATCGCTACCCACCACTTAACAACGAACGACACTACGGCATACACAATACAACCAATACACCGACCATCATTACATTTTTAGTTTTCATTTGTAACCCTTATGATGATAGTTTTTAAACAACTAGGAACCTCTAAGATCCCTAATAACCACTACCCATCTCTTAACACCGAATGACACTAAGCCATACCGACTACAACCATAATACCGGCCATCTTTTCTTTCTAAGATTTTCATTTGTAACCCTTATTATGACATTATCTAAACGACTACGACCCTCTACAGATCACAAATGACCACTACTCACCTCTTAACAACGAATGGCACGAAGCTATACCAACTGCAACCAATAATAATGGCCATCTTTACTTTTTAATGTTTTCATTTATAACACGTGTGATGATAGTGTCTAAACCAATACGAACGTCTACATATCACTAATAACCACTATCTTTTTTTTTCATTTGATTAATAAAAAATAAACAAAAATAAAAAAAAACATTTTTTTTAAAGTTTAGCTGTTTAAGCACTCGAAACAGGAAGTACATTACCAAAACGTGCGAGATTTGAAAAAGTAGGTCATATGAGGTGCATATTTGTACCGTCTCACGGTGGGTGGTATAACCCACATATAGCGATTTTCTAGCGGCGGACCTAAGATGCAACATGAAACGTACATTACTAACAGGAAATATTCAGTTTGCAAACAATAAAGAGAAATTTAATTGTTATATCTTTTAAAAATAATTTTGTTGTTGACATTTAATATTTAGTTTTTAAATTACGGTGACCATGCTGCTTGATGACCATACTCATTGTCTAAAAAGCGTCTAGTAGGTTAGGAGACAACCGATTTATCTCCAGTAGGTTGAGAAATTTGCCCAATCAGCGGAAAACCGGTTGTGTAGTAATCAAAGAGAATGTTAGTGTTAAATGATATGAATTGTTGAAAGTCGGTTAGGGATCAATAATGCAGACATGGTGTTATGAAAGGCTGACTTATTAACAGAGACTTTTGGTTGAATGGAGACTTGACGCTATTGTGGACGTGAAATGACAAGGTGAGATAGAGGTGAACAAAGTAAGAAATATTATTTTAGCTAGACTTCGAGAAAACCCTTGTATTGATGACAGATGGAACAATTGAAGATTAGTGTTGCAGAAATTTTGGCATAGAAAGTTGAAGATGTCAGCGATGGGATAAGGCCCCTTGATTACGAATACTCAAATAATATCAAAACTATTCCAGGTGGGGCTACAGATTCCATTGCCATAAATGTTGTTATATCTATTTCATTAGAGCTCATATACATAGAAGGTTTGGAGTTTTTGGTGCTGTGACATGGAGAAGTTGTGACGCTATCTATGGAAGATAGAGACATTTTGTGGTAGAAAGAAAAACCAAGAGTGTGGTGAGCTGCATGAGTAGTCTGTATTAGTGCGTCTTTAGTAGATACGCTGGAATGTTAAGTTGAAGGTTAGGTAATGTAAAAAGTTTAAAGTGCTGCCGTTGATGCTTATGTAGTGTGAAATGCCTTTTCAGATAAAAGTTCCACATACTCTTGACATAACCACGGAAGTAAAATGGGAAGTGCTGATGGTTCCGATTATCTAGTGTGAAATGGCTGATGACATACCTACAGAAGATACATTTGTCCTAATTTGGGTAACACATTTTTCCTAGTTTGGTCGACATATTTCTTACTTTGCCATACCTATTTCTTAATTTCGCCAACATATTTCCTAAGTTTAATAAATTTGGTCGAGATACTTCTGTATTTGGTCAACCTTTTTCTACTTGGCTAAAAAGTTTTCCTACTTTTTATAAGTATGGATGAGATATGTATAAATTTGATTGAACTATTTCTTTATTTGAACCTTATTTTTTCCCATCAGGCTAATAATGTTTCCCACTCTTTATAAGTTTGGATGACCTATTTATAAGCTTAGTTGAAATATGTCTTTACTTAGTCAGTATTTTTCACTATTTGATAACAAAGCTTCCTACTTTTTTAATAAGTTTGGCAGAGATAATTTAAAAATTTGGTTGAATTATGCTTTTACTTGGCCGATATGCTTGTTACATTTGGTTAACAAAGTTTCCTACTTATCATAAGATTGGACGAGATATTTATAAGTTTGGTCAGCATTTTAGTTGATTTGGCTAACAGGTTTTCCCTACTTTTTATAAATTTGGTCAAGATATTTCTGTATTTGGCCACATTTGTCCCATTTTGCTTACATATTTTACTATTTGTTTTTTAAATATGGTTGGCTAAGATGTTTATAAGTTTGGTTGAAATACTTCTTTATTTGGCCAATATTTGTCCCCCATTTGGCTAACACATTTTCTTACTTTTTATAAGTTTGGATGACCAATTTACAAATTTAATTGAAATATGTCTTTACTTGGACAATAATTTTTACATTTGGTTAACATAGTTTCCTACTTTTTAAAAGAATACACTAGATATTTATAAGTTTGGTCAGCATTTAAGTTGATTAAGCTAACATTTTTGTCCTACTTTTCATAAGTTTGGTTGAGATATTTCTCAACTTGATCCTTATTTTTCCCTATTTTTTATAAGATTTGTCGAAATATTTCTGTATTTGGCCAACACTTTTCCCATTTGGCTAATAAATTTTCCTAATTTTTATAAGTTTGGCTGAGATGTTTTAAATTAGATTGAACTATTTCTTAATTTGGCCAATATTTTTTTCGCACTTGGCTAAAACATTTTCTACTTTGGTCGACATGTTTCTCACTTTGGTTAATAATTGTCTTAATTTGGTTAACAAATTGTCCTACTTGTTATAAGGTTGGTTGAGATATTTTTTAACTTAGTCACATATTTTCATACTTTTTTAAAGTTTGGTCGAGATATTTCCGTCTTTGGCCAACATTTTTCATATTAGGCTAACACATTTTCCTACTTTTATAAAAAAATAAATTTTGGACGATATATTATAATATTCGGCAATATTTTTCCAATTTGGCTAACAAATTTTCCTATTTGGTCAATGTTTGTTTTTTCCATTTTGGTAAGAAATTTTCCTACTTTTAATAAGTTTGGGCGATATATTTCTTTACTTGGCAAATATTTTTTCCCATTTGGCTAAAAATGTTCTTACATTTTATAAATTTGGGCGTCAATATATTCCCAATGTGGCTAACAAATGTTCCTACTTTTTACAAGTTAGGACGGTATAATTCTTTATTTGGTCAATATTTTCCCCATTTTGCTGACAAATTTTTCTACTCTTTATAAATGTGGTTGAGGTATTTCATTACTTGGTCAATATTTTCCAGATTTGGCTAAAGACTTACCTACTTTTTATAAGTTTGGATGCGATGTTTCTTTACTTTGTGTGTTTAGTTTCTTTACTTCGTGTTTCTTTACTTTGTGTGTTCCTACATTTTTGAGTTTGGACGAGATATTTATAAGAATGACCGATATTTTTCCCATGTGGCTGACACATTTTTCTACTTTTTATAAGTTTGAACGAGATATTTCATTATTTGGCAGATATTTTTCCCAATTGGCTAGCAAGTTATCCTACATTTTATAAGTTTGGAAGCACTTTTTCTTTACTTGACCTATATTGTTTCCCATTCGACTAGTAAATTTTCCGATGTTTTATAAGTTTGGACGCGATATTTATAAGTTTGACCAATATTTTTTCCCATTTGGCTGACATATATTTCCTACTTTTCATATGTGTTGCTGAGATATTTACTAATTTGGTCAAATTTTTAGTTTATTTGTCTATCATTTTTGGTACTTTTTATGTTTGGTTGAGCTATTTCTTATTTTGGCCAAGAGTTTGATTAGTTTGGCTAACTCATTTTCCTATTTTGTATACGTTTGATCGCTATATTTCTGTATTTGGCCAACATTTTAATAATTTTGCTAACATAATTTTTTATTTGAATGTTGAAGTGCTATATATAATCTGTAATTTTGTATGGATGTGAAACGTAGAACAATGAGCAGACACGGTGAAAAACATATATTGGCATTGGAAATATGTTTCTGGGGAAAGATGTAAAGACCTCTATGAACACACAGAAGAATTAAAGAAAGTATAAATACTTGCTATGAGCCGTTAAAACTTCGGTGGTCAGGCCAGTTCGTGAGGTGTCATGTTACACGAGATGCATAAGGTCGAGCCGCAACAGCGTTATCTGTCGGATTTAATCTTACACATCTGATAGAATGAGATAAGCTCTCATCGTTGTATGACCCGCTAAATTTACGTACAGATACGGCTTCCCCAAGCCTGGTGTAGAAGCTCCTATTTCTCCTGTATGATTATGAGAAAGGTTTAGTCGGACAATGTGATGACTTGGTTATAGTTGTGTATACTACAGTCAAGACTGGCTTATGTATTATTGAGGCCTGACTTTCCTTTGGCATTACTTAGTGACACAAGGGCTACACGGAGACAATTTTAAACATCCAATGCCCTGTTGACGCGGTAGTGGAATCACTCCCATACACAATGGTCATCACGAGTTAGCTCCCCTGGCTCGACAATCGACATAACACCATTTTTGTGGTACCCCTCTTAACAACTTTTCTCGGATGTACTCTTACACATATGACCGGATGCACGACCATCTTTGACCGGATGCAACAGGATGTACCCCTTACAAATGTGACCGGATGCAACGCCATCTTTGAAGGGAAGTAGACATTACCCATGTGTCCCTGATAGCAACGCCCCAAGTGATCCGGTCGAAGCCATTAACCAGTTGTCGCGGATGCATCCTTATATAGGGACATATTGCATGTAGCTCCCCCACGTGTCCACGGCTGTATTCATCAGACATGTGACCCTTTTACTGGCTGTACATAGTCACACAGACCGAGGCTGAAGATTGTATCTCTAGCATACTACCACTGGTTAAAGTTCCTATCCACTGTAGACAGTATTAATCACTTTCAGGGAGTGGATTTGGTATGAATGGAACTCACACATGCACGAGTGTTTGGTAGTGCGTGCAGCATGTTTTGTGACGTGTGTCAGAAAAAGATACTTCTCGGTATAACGGGGGAGTTTGAGTGAAAACACGGTCCTAGTAGGAAGTGTTGTAACGAGTGCGAGAATGGCACCAGCCTAGTGCCGTTTGAATATTCTATTTTAGTTTGAGTTATAGCAGCTGTTCATATTTTAGTTGCGAATAAGTGTGTGATTTGGTGCAAATACAAACTGCTGTAAATATGACGTTTCAAATTAATTGAAGATAATAGCGTGGACTTATGTTAGGTTCTTTAGTCGAACATGTGACTTTAGTGCGAGGGTTGAGAAGAGTTAGTGGCTAGCAAATGTGGATGACCAAATCAAGATTTGATAGCAAAGTGATTAGAAGATAGTAAATCATGGCACAGAAGTTTTTAGCCATTGAGTATGGAGCACAGAAATAGCGCCAAATGATATTGGCAGCTATGGATTTGACAGTAGAATGACAACGAGCAGAAGCGAGCCTAAATCGGTTACCGAAAAGGTAGGTCCATGCCATGTAAATTGAGGGCTTGACCCTAACATGAAATCCTTGGGAATAAAAATGTTTAATTTGGCTTGTCTCTAACACGAAACTCCTGCGAACCAAAAATGTAAGATGAGAAGTCGTTCCTAACACGAAATCCTTGTGACCAAAATTAGATGACCAACAGAAGAATCCTTACAAATGTGGTGGATTTGTGATTAAAGTAAAATACCTGAACTAAGTTTAGTTACTACCTTTAAATAATTGTTCCGATATGTTTAAAGAACGTCAATGTAACATTTGGGCTTGACCCAACACTGAATTTTCTAGACAAAGTGTTCTAGGACTTTTCTAAACCGAAAGTTAAGATGAGAATCAGCGCAATTTCTTAAATTATAGATGCGATGGATGATTCTATCCTATATTTACTACAACGCCTATGGACTCATGTCGAGAATGAAAATAGTGCTCTCTCTCTCTCTCTCTCTCTCTCTCTCTCTCTATATATATATATATATATATATATATATATATATATATATATATATATATATATATATATATATATATATATATATATATATATATATATATATATATATATATATATATATATATATATAGCCAATGGCAACAATGTCATTCAGGACAAATCCGACGTAAGACAACGTTCAAAATACAAGACTGGGAAATCCCAGCGTCAGGAGATAGACAATCGTTTAGAATCATAGTCAGAAAGGGTGACATTTCTATGTGCAAACATATGAAACATGTATACTCTAAACAGAACTGAAAAAGAACACGTCTGCCATGCTCTCGAGTGTTCACCTCCGTCAGTTCGCCGTACTCTGAGGTCACTCAGGAGGTCACTTCCAGTTCAGCCAGCTGTGTATTCACAGCTCAGATTGTGATATGATACACACCCTCAGCGGTTCTAATGTTGATGTTGGATTGGGGATTATACATTTGTGTTACCTACAGTTTACATAGACGCACAGTCAATAGTCGGCCAGATACTGACATCACAGATGAATAACGAGAGAGAGAGAGAGAGAGAGAGAGAGAGAGAGAGAGAGAGAGAGAGAGAGCGCTAGAGAGAGACATTGAGACAGATAGCGAAAGAACCATACATTAATTACCACTCACGCCCACTGCCATGCCGACCCATGATCTCTGCACTAAACCAAGGAGATTACTGTGTCATACACTCAGCCACGTGACCTCTGGGTCATACAATCAGCCACGGTGACCTTCTAGCTAGCCAGATTGCTACCCCGTCTCCACAGTAAGCCACGCCGCACTCCCCGCTAATAACTTTGCCATCCCGGCTCCACCCTTCAGTCACGTCAATCTCCTCGCTAACCACGTTGCCACCCCGTCTCCATCCTTTAGCCACTCTGGCCTCCTGACTATCCACTTTGTCACCCCTGCTCCACCCTACAAGTATCCCATGACTCGACGCAGCTGTCACCCATGAGCCACGCCGACCTCCTCGCTAGCTACTTTGCAACCTCGTCTCACTCTTCAGCCACACATGCTCTTTGATATCCTTTTTGCCACCCCGACTCGACCCATCTACCTCCAAAACAATTAAACCCCGTTTTATTTCCTATCCACAGCCCTCTCTCAGTCGCCCAAACCTTAATAACGATCGGAAGAACTTATGTAGCTTATCCGCCAGTTACCCACCCTTAACAACGAATGACACTAAGCCTTACCCACTACAACCAGTATTACAGGCCATCTGTACCTTTTAAGGTATTGATATGTAACCCGTTTGATGATAGTGTTTACACCACGACGATCCTCTACAGATCACTAATAATCATTATCTGTTATTTGCAATAGGAAACGAAAACAATTGCAAATAAACCAGTGCACCATAAGAAATATTAAAGGGTCCTTCCTTTATTTTTTTTTATAAGTTATATATGATAAATAGCAAATATCACTTTAAAAAATATGATAGTTTTTTTGGCTTCAGTTATAAAAGACACACCGAACTATCACTTAGAAAAGAGTTGCGATATGTTTGTTGACTTCAGTATATGATACATAGCACGATCACTTATAGAAGAGATACTATATCTTTGCTGGCTTCAGTTAAATATGGTAAACAAAATTATCACTGAAAGACACGATATGATCGATTTGCTGGCTACAGATTTTTTTTTTTTTTTAAATATCCTATTTACAGGACATTGCAGTCATCACCAACATTTTTCGTCTGCTTTTGATGCCTTGGCAAGTTTTACGTTGAGTAGTTACAGTTATATATGTTATACAAAAAATATCATTTAAAAAGAGATGCGATGGTTTTGTTGTCTTCAGCTATATATGATACACAGCACAATCACTTAAAGAAGACGATGAACGGTTTGTTGGCTACAGTTATATGAGATAAAGGGAAATATTATTTTCACGTTTAGCATGGTGATGCATTATGATAATCAACTAGCGGATGCTTCAATACTGATAGATGGATGTTATGTAGACAGAATATACTAGATCTGTGCTCTGGGAAAGCCTGGAAAACAGACAGGCGTATAAATTGGCTTGTCCTGCATCGCTGGGTGGCGTTTTGATGCACGATTAAGCAGACGTGGTAAGGGCATCCTGGAATCATGTGTAGAAGATATAAATCATCATGGCCTAGAGAGAATAGTACTCGGAGAAAGTTCATAAATAAATTAACATATACTGTTTGGCGCTCATAGACGTTTTTTTTAAATCGCATATCCTTTACAGGGCATTGCTGTCAACATCAGCATCTTTCAGCTGATTGTTGATCTCTTAGCAAGATTACGCTCAGTAGTTTGCCATTGCTTTCTGAGCGGCCAGCTCATTATCTTGCAAGTCACCAGCGCGGGTAGAACCGCTTCAAATTCTCGCGCGCCTTGAGACCCTGCGTGGATAAACGGGATTACGGAGAAGGTCGTGTAACCCCTCGGCCAGAGAGACCGACGCTCATAGAAGTAGAAGAAAGAAATGGGGACTTGAGGAAACAATAGACAATGTTGCAATTAAAGCTATAGCCTATAGGTTATGATCTTCCCCCGAAGTCGGAGAGTGTCTGCCTGTACGGCGAGGAACCACCAGTCTGCACACCAATAAGCCAGACATGGGACAAAGGATACTCATACTCACGCAAACCTCAGGTCTTGTATGACATCACACTGATGTTGGACAATAGGATGCCTTCATCCGGCATACAGGACTTCGAGTTGGAGCTCAAGCCAACGAACACAAGCAAGCAAGCAGGTTATGATCTATGGCCATCCAGTCTGATTCCGAGTGAGATTCTTCAGCTGTATATCATCAGGCTAAAACGATTTTAGTCATTGTTTAAAACCAAAGTCCAAATAAATAGCAATGATGTAACACTCTTGAATTCTAATGTTGAAACAGATTTCGGTCGCAGCTTGCCTTCTTATTCTGAAGGTCACTAGTCTAGATGGCCAAAACGCACAGTACAGTTCAAACGAGTAACAACAATGGAAGCAAACGACTGCGGCGCAACAGTAGAGAATATTCCATGCAATCCAGACCAGGTATTTATTTGAACAACAGGTGGATGAAATGTGAATGCGTGTTCATTCCAGTTAACTCATATACACCTCATAACACTGTGACGTGCAACACGCCTATGCATAGTTACTTTACGGGACTTTGCAGTCGACCCCTGCATTTATTGATACCGATGGCAATTTTTACGTGTGGTTGATTGTCATTGCTTTCTATACAGCCGATGCCTTATACCATCGAAATAAGCGCAATGCGTTCTGCTTCCAAATCGTCCGAGACTGACTCAGTACGTCGAGGATTTATGAAACTTTCACTAACTCCTTAGCCACAGACTACGGTATTACATAACTGAGTGACTGTAAATCCTTCACATACGATGCGGCTTTGAGAGACATCGGAATTCTCTGATCTTGTATCATCTGCATACTGTGACCACAGCACTAATCCTCCTCTGTAGATATAGACCACACTGGTACATACTTCTCTTTAACAACTTGTCTAGAAATCTTACCTCTGGCCACAATAAATGAACATTAATCAATGACCTCCATAAACATCAGCCACGAACGATTTATTTCCGTGGCATGTGGCATCGGTCCTTCAGAAACCATTGGCAAAGTACTGAGCCAAAATTGTCAATAAATGCTCGGGTTGTTTGCGGCGTCTTGTAAAGAACATTTAACTAGCTATTTTTTAAACCTTGATAAACGACATTACCTCGGGTAGGTCTCCGACAGCGTGGCAGTATAATTTTAAACTCGCAGGATGCAGTAACATGTTACCATGCCATAGAAAGTTAATCTAGCAAGCTCCCCCAGTGAGCGGCCTCACACTTGAAAGATAACCAAGAGACGTTTACTAAAACTATCTGAAACCTTGTTAGAAATATTCACACATCTAAACTACTATGTCAACCACGCCCGTTCTTGAAGTTCGAGGTAGTCGGGACGCGTCTAAGGAGATATATACAGGACACAATAAATTCATGCACTGTGCTGAGATTCTTCCTGTGTGATCTATCTATATTGATTATTATATCAATGTGCAAGGAGAGTGATCCTAATATATACGATAGGTTTACTGGCTTCAATTAAATATGATAAACATAAATATCATTGTGACGTTTAGCATAGTGATGCATTATGATAATCAACTGACGTATGCATCGATGGTGATAGGAGGATGTGATGTGGATGGAATAAACAAGTTGGCTGGGTCTGTAGCGCTGGGTGGAGCTTTGGTGCGGCATAAGGAAAACGTGAGCAGTGTCTTTTGGGATCATGTGTGAAGCGTGAAAACACAGATAAATCATCAAGGCTTAGAGAGAATAGTGTTCGGAGGAAAATTCATAAATAAACACCAATGTGTTGCTTGGCGCTCACAGAAGTAAAAGAAAGAAGGGGAGACTAGGACAACGTAGATAAAATAAATATTAAATACTGTAGTTACCCCACCATGATTCGAGCCTGTCACCTCCAAATGGCGACAATGCTTCGCTGTAGGAACAAGTGTACTTCGACGAATAATCCAACTTGACACCCCTAAATGTATGTTTTCATTAGGGAGGTATATGACCCACCTAAACCCATAGCTATGGAATATGGACAGAGAATTCGTATTTAACAATTCAAATAGCACTATAGGTTTCAGGATTTTATATTAACCCAGCGTAGGTCAAATAGCAAACACAAAAACAAATCAGACTGTAATGCTGTGTCCAGTATAATAGCGAACATTTACAGAAAGAAGGGATGTGATTGGTTGGTTCCAAACAATACACGAACATTTATTTATGAACTGTTTTAGTGGCCTCATCGGTTTTCCCTACTGATATCAGGAGCAAAGGCCAGACGCACACATAACCTGATTGCAACTGGTACCATTTATACTGTGAATGTTATCTGGCTGTTGAAGGTGAGGACAGAGTGCGTATGGCAGTGTCTCGCGTACTGTGATGTCGGTTCTTGACTCAGCTCAATTGGACTCAACGTTTAACTTGGCGGTATATCCTGGAAGGAAGTGTTTCTTTGAATTCAACGGCAGTCTTTGACCATCCAGTCTGATTCCAAATGGGATACTTAAACTATATATCATTAAGCTAAAATGATTGTTTAGGACCAAAGTCCAAATAAATAAGAACGATGTAAAACTATTTAATTCTAATGTTGAAACAGGATTCAGTCACACCTTCTCTCCACATACAGAGGGGAAGTGATCTGGATGGGAAAAGTTTACAGAATTCTAAACAAGCTATGGCAACTGAAGCAAACAAGCCAATGTTATTTATTGTGAGCTATCTAGACCAGGTATGTATTTGAGCAACAGATGGATAAAATGGTAATGAGTGTTCAGTCCAGTTAACCCATACACATCACATAACACTGTGACATGCGATACGCCTATGCATAATTGAAGTTACTTGCTATTCCTTTACGGGACTTTGCAGTCGACCCGTGCATTTATCGGCGCATATTGATTTACTAAGTAATTTTGCGTACAGCCGACGCCTTATAGCATAGAAAACAGCGAAAAGCGATCTGCTTCAAAATCTTCCGTGGTTGATTTCGAACCTTCGTCGGGGAATTATGGAACTGTTCACTAACCCCTTAGCCACAGATGACGGTATTACATCCCATACGATATGGCTTCGAGATTACATGCATCCAGGAGACACTTACCGAAATGATCGGAAACTTTGATACTAAGTGTTAAATTCTCGAGTCTCAGCTACCATGACAACCACGCTTATTCTTGAGGTTTGAGGTGGTCGGGATGCATCGAAGAGGACAAGACATGGATACAATAAATGCACACACTGTGCTGAGATTCTCCCTCTGTGATATATCTATATTTATTAATATACCAATGTACACTGGTTTTTAATAAACTAAACTGGCGGAAAATACCCAGGAATATTTACCAAGGTCTCTTACGACCACACCTGGAATATGGGTCAACTACGTGGTATTTAGCATCAAATACCACATTAGAAGATCTAGGCACGGTGCAAAATCAAAGAAAGTACTGTGAGTCAACACAGGGAGAGGGCGGATTAAATTAACCCTTATAGTGGCGATGGAGACAATGTAGAGGACGCAAATACTGTGAGAAAGATTGAAAAGAAACAGTTTTATACACCAAGCCAGACGAAACTGCAGAGAGCATTCACTGACCTGCCTATAGTTGATGAACGCCTGAAAACGAATCCAGAAAAAGCCCATGGAGATAAGAATAAAGACTACCAGTAAACATGTAGAAAAACGTGAAAGAAATATTTCTTCAACAAACAACAGACCAATGTACAATACAGAAAAGCAACGCTAACTTTTCTTGATTTGAGTATGTAGAGTAAATGTTGAGCCTACTGAATTGTGCATTAAGAGTACGTCGCAATGACTTGGTGTTTTCTTGAATAAACTTGGAATGTTCTAGAATGTACTTGTACAGTACAGAATTGGTACGTTATTATTAAATGTTAGTCCGTGGAAGTGGTCAGAATGAGACGAAAAATACAATGATACCTCTGGTGATCTGTGATAATCCCCCCGTTCTTTCCTTCCTTTGCACAAACTTATTTTCAAACTTATATTTGTACTGCCACCTGTGACTTCCTCATATACATTTTTCTTTATTAATTGTACTCAAAAGTCAAAATAAATTAAACGTAGCACTAAACTTAGACTATTTAATTCTAACGTAAAATCGCTGCTACCGTATGGGTCAGAAACATGGAGAACGACTTAAATGATGACACATAAACTATAAACATACATTAATTGACGTTTTTGCAATACAGGACTTAAACAGCATGACAAGACTCAACAATGTGGAGCTCATGAAGAGAACTAAGAACATGTGACATAATCAACAATGTGGAGCTCATAAAGAGAACTAAGAAAATATGATAGAATCAAGAATATGGAGCTCATGAAGAGAACTAAGAAAATATGATAGAATCAAGAATATGGAGCTCATGAAGAGAACTAAGAAAATGTGACAGAATCAACATTGTGAAGCTCATGAAGAGAACTAAGAACATATTACAGAATCCACATTGTGGAGCTCATGATGAAAACTAGACACATACTTAGACCTGAACAAAAGACGCTGGTTCGGAACAGGGCATACATTTAAAAATAAAGAAACCTCTCAAAGAATAGTATAACTAGAAAGGCCTTTGTCTGGAGTCCACAAGGTAAAAGTAATACAGGGAGATTAAAAACACAGAGAAGAGAAGTAGAGAGAAGCAAATACTATGGAGAGAACACGATCGGGGCTACATGAATAGATAATACTAGTCAACAATAAAAAAATATACCGATTGTGAAAATATCTGAACTTAACTAATGTTGGTGTGCTTAATACGAAAATGATATTTAAAAATGTTGATTGGCTCTATTTTTCAAGATATTTGCTACTAGGTTATATTATTACGGTCACTTTATATACAGGGTGTCCGTAACGTCTCGACACGTGGGTAAAAATACAACTGTTTATTCAAATAGCATCTTTAATATGATTTATAGAATAACTGGAATTCCCTATTGCATGTTTGAATTAAATGAAAAATATTATCAAATTATCCTATGTGTCCAGACTTTACGGACACCCTGTATATGGCGCAACTGTTACTGTGACTTAACAGTGATCGCTCATTTGCTTGGACTACAGGGTGGATACACCAAGTACTGTTGCTTTCTCTGTGAGTGGAATAGTGTGCACAGATTGACCGTCAGAAGACACTGGACAATCAGGCAGTCATTGCAGCCTAGCTGTAAGTACGTTGAGAACCCAGCACGTGAGGATACCAGCAAGATTTTGTTGCCACCCTTGCACATTTAGCTGGGTCTCATGAACAACTTTGTCAAGGCAATGTAAAAAACAGAGGAGGCTTTCAAATACCCCATAAGAAAATGCCCAAGACTGAATAAAGCTAAAATTATAGAGGGAGTTAGTCCGCAAATACGAAAACTTCTTCATGATGACGTGTTTATTTGCATGTTGCATGGAAGGAAAAAGCAGCATGGTTAGCATTTAAGTCAGTCGTGAACAATTTTCATGGAAACAACAGATCATCTGATAATTACAGAGAAATTGTAGAAAGCCTCCTTCTGAAGTGTAAGAGTTTTGGCTGCAACATGTCTTTGATAATTCATTTTAGGGATACTCATCTGGATTTCTTTACGTCAAACTGTGGAGCTGTCAGTGATTAGCATGCAGAAGGATTTCACAAGGACCTTGCTGATGTGGAGACAGGGTATTAAGTCAAATGGAGACCCTGAGTGCTTGCTGATTACTGTTTTACTGTGACAAGAGACACCCCATCGATTGACAACAAGAAACAAGCAAAGGGAGCTCGAACAGCGACTAAATAATGACGGAATTCGTTCAAATGTGCCTTTTTAAACATTACATGTGAACTTTAAATAATGTGTTTATTTTTTTTTCTATTATTTTATTTGAAATGTCAATTAATTGAGTATGTAACCACATATTTTATAATGCTAAAGTAGAAAGACTAACTTTTTTTAAACAAGCACATACTATTTGTGTTACTGTAATGTAAACTCATCATTAAAAAACCAGAGCCATTTGGTGAATTTCATTATGATATTTGAAATAAACACGTCAAAATCAGTCAGAAATGGTACATTAAAGGGTTAGTACAAATAACATTTGAAAATTTGTTGACTAGTGTAAGTATGGGAGCGTTTGGGGTGAGTTCGTCTAGCGTCTAAGCTTCAATGAAGGATAACGGGATAACGGGCGAAATAAGAAGAAAGAATAGTAATGATCGCAGACGACTTTAGAAGCCAGACCTGCTCATCTGTTCTTTACACTTTAATGTCGCCAGTGAGTATCTGTTTAACAATTTGAAACTTGATATGTTGCATGTCTTATACAGGACATTGCAATCAACTCCATCATTTATTGAATGTGATTTACTATGCAATGTTACGTTCAGTAGATTGTCATTGCCTTCTGAACGGCCGACGCCTCATAGCATTGAAATCAGCATAACATGATCTGTTTTCAAATCGCTCGCGGCTGATTTCCAAACCCTCGGCATGATATGACATGGAATTTTGAAACTGCATTTCACTAACCTCTAAGCCGCAGACGACAACATATCTGACAGACAAACATAAATAATTATACACCGCAACAAGAGCACACATATAATTCATACCTCAATGTGTTGTCTCGTCCCCGCTGATGAAGGTACTGAATTCCGGATAGAATGAAACCACAGAAACGAAATCATTTGGGCAGAGAGCAATGCGAAGTCTCAAGAAATATGTGCATGCCCGATATAGTTTCCATGGGCCTGCGCATGTTCCGGATGGTAGTGAAAAAATAATGTCGTATAGTTATAATTGGAATCCGTGTACTACCTGCTTTGGAGGTCAGCATGGCCAAACGGATAAGTGCGTTAACTTTTATACATCCGGTGTGCTGATGTCGAGGTATCGGGTTCAACCCCTACACCGGTCAGTTGGACTAGAACGTTGATTTCTCGTCCTTGACTTGGGGAGGTAAATTACAAGTGCCTCAGAAGTCGGAGTGGGTAGGCTTGATGGCGAGAGCCACCGGTAATAAGGAAAACTAATTAATCCACTCGCAATAATCAGTCCAGCGAACAAAGTACTACGTACTCAAGCGAGCGAACAAAAAAAAAATATCTACTTTCTTTTAGCGCCGAATGTTGGTCGGATCTCACCAAACCCGACACTCCA
>JACEFZ010026321.1:5000-40283 GCA_014155875.1 Cepaea nemoralis | reverse complement strand
GGAAATGGCCTTATTTTTTTTGGATCTAAAATAAGCGTGTTTTTGTTAAATAATTTGGTATATTTACTTAAATTTTAAATTTTATTGATGCTAATAAAATATTTTCATAATGAAAATTTTTTTTCCCCAGGTTTACCCCCTTTAGATGTTAGTTTTTTTTTTTACAGGCTCCATGGGAGATTATTTGTTGTTTTTAATGTATGTCAATATCTTTATCGAAATGGTTTGACGAAAATAATGACCAAGAAAATTTTACAATGTATGAACATTAGAAGAACATTAAGCAACAAAAATATTATACAATTAATAATATGTCCCACAATATGTAACACCAATATTCCTTGGTAGACTTATGAATAATATTTCCAGAGATCATCAGACATGTGCCCAGTATTGTGGAAGTCATTCAGCACATTGTTTACGACGTCAGTACCATATTTGCAGACTTAAATTTCTTTCACAGTCATGATGTCTAGGACCGAAGATATACAATTCCTCGTTTGTTAGAAAACAACTTCAGCTTCGGCTTTCGCTAGAGGTGATCTATCACACTGGTCGTATTTGTTTATAATCTGCAAAGATCATCAAATATCGCTTGTGTAATGTCTTCAAATTTCCAGCTAACTTCTATTTGTCCAACACTAGTTCATCTGTTTTATTTTCAAACAATTAGTTCCTTAATGCGTGAATTTATGTAGCCCCGTAATCTTTGGGTACGTCGGTTTGAGTCTGCTAGCTACACGACTATCTATCGAAACATCATTAGTGGTTTATATTGTCAAAATATTTATCTATATGTTCAGTGGTTTTTAAATATCATATTTTGTTGTTTAACGTTCTTCAACTATTCATATACTGTACAATTGTCTTGGTCATTATTTTCAACAAACCATTTCGTTAAATATATCGACATACATTTCAAATAAGAAATAATCTCCCATGGAATCTGCAATAAAACTAAGAACTAAAGGGATATAACCTGAACTAAAATAATTCATTATGAAAATCATTATATGTAGTGTCAATATAATTAAATTTAAGTTAATATAACAAATTATTACAACAAATTGCACAGCTTATTTTAGATCACTAATACATATTTTCCTATCACATGTGCTCGATTAAAACACATAGCATATTTAATCCTCAACAACACAAAATACCACAGAATGTAGATTGACCAAAATCGAATAAATGGAACCAGGGTAATCTTTATGAAGCTCGACACACCCAATTCGGTAAGCTGAGTCTAAGTCCTGGTGGGGAGGAAAAGGAGGTCTCTGCCCTGGGGGTAGTGGAAAGAAGACACTGCTCTGGAGGGAGGAGAGGGCACTGCCCTATGAGTAGGAGGACACTGCCCTATGAGTAGGAGGACACTGGGGGAAGGAGGGAGGGAGGTCCTGCCCTGGGGGTACGGGGGGGGGGGGGGGGAGGGCCCTGCCCCGAATGCTGTGATGACGATTCCTAAATCAATCAATCAATCAATCAATCAATGGCACACACGGATGTTAATTTACGCCATTAAAATGGCGCATGACAATGAATCAGTTAAGAAGGGACGGGGTGGTCGAGTGGAGGAGTGGCTATATAACTGTTTCCGTTCTTTGATAGCAGACGAGGTGGCTGAATGCAGTAGTGGCTAGATATTGGCGGAGCGGCTATTGGGTTAGAGGTGGGTAGTAACAGATGGTCTATCGTCTCTCTTCTATCTATTCCACAAGTATCCGCGAGAACTAGGACTAGTACGGGTCGAGTGTGGTAACCCATTTCAATGTAACCAGTATCCTTGCTTTGATCGGGATCCGAACCAAGGTCTATCAGAACCGGTCGATTATGGGAACCCAGTTCATTTTAACCACTATCCTGTTCTCGATCAGGATTTAAACCTAGGACCAACAGAACGACAATCTGTAAATGCATATTGACAATTAATTATCAGATAATGCCGAGAAAATGCTATCTTGTCCGAGATCACGAATCCCGGTTATGAGAGCGAGATATCCCCGTATCGTATTTCGCACATTGATCTCACGTGACAGATTGGACATGTGTCTTCGCGTGATTGCTAATGTTCCTGCAGAGAGGCACCGACGTTATTTGGAGGTGACAGGTTCGAATCCCTGTTGGTATCTATATCATACATCCTAGTTTTTCTATCGGTATTCGGCCCCGGGGAACCTAACTATGATAGCCGAAGTACATTCTCTCATGTTCTTTTCTATCGCCGTGTGGGTAATTTTAGAGTGTGTAAGCGCAAGAAGGCTTCCCTTCTCTCTCTCTCTCTCTCTCTCTCTCTCTCTCTCTCTCTCTCTATCTCTCTCTCTTATACACATCTCTCTCTCTCTCTCTCTCTGTCTCTCTATGTCATTCTCTATCTCTCTCCCATTCACATGTCTATGTCTGTGTAGTCCAAGCGTCATAGAGTAACACTATGGGGAAAGGGTGAGGGGCTGGTTTGTTTGTTTATCAACAGAAAACTCGTAATGTCAGAAATGGCAAGATTGAACTTTGACCTTAACACGTGACCACATGGTCTGCGAATAATTTCTAAAGTTAGTGTACAGCTTTCACAGTGCATCTTTTAGGGCTTGTTATTTTTTATTTTAAATCTCTTCATGATATTCATTGTATTTTCCTCACAAATTACACATCCACAACCATTAGCTGTTCTTCAACTTGTCTGCTAATTGTCTACTTTTCACATCCCTACACACATACTTCAACATTATTTTTCTCGTTGTAATTTACATGTCTTCCTATTCTCTCTCTCTCTCTCTCTCTCTCTCTCTCTCTCTCTCTCTCTCTCTCTCTCTCTCTCTCTCTCTCTCTCTCTCTCTCTCTCCTCTCACATGCCGATAAGCCTAGGTGATCATGTTTCACCATCTCAAGCGACCTCCAGAATCGTGGATCAGCACAGTCTTCTTGTCCCATTCATACCGTGTACCTAAACCAGCCAGATATTAACTTCTCTGCATTCCCCTCATTCCTTTCCCGTAAATCTTGCTAGTTTTCATCAAGATCTCCAATTTATTTCTTCCTATAACGTATCCAAACAACCGTGACTTTCTTCGTCTTCTTTCTCTATTCAGTTTACGGCTTTCATTTGTTTCGTGTGGGGCTTGGGCATTAACTGTCTTCCCATTTCCCCCAGAATCCACATGACTACTGCCATTAGAGGTTTCTACGCTTGTCTGATTATTGTCCATGTTGCATATACCTACTCTACAACATTATAAGCTCTGTGTAGCACTTTATCAATCGCTTTCTAGTTGTAATTGTGATCTTAGTCAGTATATTAGTCAGTATATTTCCCATATTGCAACAGGTTATTTTGTCATGGCGCCTTTCGCTGTAAACTCTTTAAGGTATCTTCCACAAGAGTGTTCCAAAATAGTTGTAACGACACATTTGTTTCAGAATATTACTTGCGTATTACAGTGTGGCACTTCTTTCTTCTTGGAGGCAAATATTTCTTACAATTTAATTCTAACCGTAGTTGTTCACAGGGCGGGCCACCCAGCCCTCTCCCCCCGGGGAGGGCCACCCAACCATCTCCCCCCGGGGTAGGGCCACCCAACCCTCTCCCCCCGGGGTAGGGCCACCCAACCCTCTCCCCCCGGGGTAGGGCCACCCAAACCTCTCCCCCCGGGGTAGGGCCACCCAAACCTCTTCCCCCGGGGTAGGGCCACCCAACCCTCTCCCCCCGGGGTAGGGCCACCCAAACCTCTTCCCCCGGGGTAGGGCCACCCACCCTCTTCCCCCAGGGTCGGGCCACCCACCCTCTTCCCCCAGGGTCGGGCCACCCACCCTCTTCCCCCAGGGTCGGGCCACCCACCCTCTTCCCCCAGGGTAGGGCCACCCACCCTCTTCCCCCAGGGGGTAGGGCCTACCTTTTCAGCCTCCGGTTACGAAATTGGGTTTTCGTCCTTCGCAATTTGTAATTTTATTGGATCTCTTTATTTGATATTCGTCTATCTACATTCTGTGTTATTTTATTTTGTTGAGGTTGTATATGCTATGTGTTTTAATCAAAAACATGTGATACTGAAATGTCTATTTGTGATCTAAAATAAGCTGTGTACTTTTTTGCAATAATTTGGTATATTTACTTAAATTTAATTTTATTGATGCTAAATATAATGATTTTCATAATGATAATTTTTTTCCCAGGTTATATCCCTTTAGATGTTAGTTTTTTTTTTTACAGGCTCCATGGGAGATTATTTGTTGTTTTTAATGTATGTCAATATCTTTATCGAAATGGTTTGACGAAAATAATGACCAAGAAAATTTTACAATGTATGAACATTAGAAGAACATTAAGCAACAAAAATATTATACAATTAATAATATGTCCCACAATATGTAACACCAATATTCCTTGGTAGACTTATGAATAATATTTCCAGAGATCATCAGACCCACCCTCTTCCACCAGGGGGTAGGGCCTACCTTTTCATTTTTTTTTTTTTTTTTTTTTTTTTTTTTTTTTTTTTTTTTGTGTCAACAGCATTATTTTATTTTTTTTTTCTTTTTAATACGTTTATTTTATACAAAGCAATGTATATTTACAAGGTGCAATGCGTGTTTCTATGTTTGTGTATATTACAGAGCGTTGCCGTTTGTTAGTGTTATGTCATATGCGTTAATGAAACAAAAACATACATATACAGTTATGATAATGACGTACGCTTTCAGTCATCCCATTCTAACGTGATTGATGGTAATAGTGATGATAATGGTGATGATAATGATGATGATAATGGTGATGATAATGACGGAGACAACAACGACTATGGTGTGGTGATGATTCCTTCCGCTCGTTCATTCTAAACCCATCTTTCTCACACGCTTATAAACTTTCAACACACATCACGCGTTCTCTTCCACACCGAAGATATATACATTAAAAGGAAATGTTGGTGTCAAGGTCGAAACGGCAAAAGCCGCCCCACGTTTTACACTGCTGGCAGTCTCATGCAAGCTTACTTCCTGTAAGTGAAATCAATATATTGCTGAATGACAGCCCCTCGACTTAATCGCAAGTGCCCAGGATTTGCTTGTGGTGCGGTGGGTTTGAGACCAGGAACGCGGTCAACACGGAGGGAGGGAGAGAGAGGGAGCTGGGGAGGGGGAGAGGAGGGGGAGGGATAAAGAGAGAGCGCGCGTAAACAGATTGGAATTTGTTAAGTTGTCCATTGCGAATTCAGCGTATACATAAATATCCCATTTATTATGTACAAACACAGGCTTTTACATTGCGAATACAGCGTATAGTTATTCATGTTTGGGGTGGGGGGGGGGGGGAGGAAAGAGAGAGAGAGAGAGAGAGATGAGAGAAGGAGGAGAGAGAGAGAGCGAGAGAGAGAGAGAGAGAGAGAGAGAGAGAGAGAGCTGTTCAGGACCGAGGTCAAACTTCGGTCGGACAAGACCACTGACTCACAAAGGCCACCGTCCCATTGTTCTGTCTAGGTTGGGCTCCAGGACTCAGTAACAAAGAAAGGACATTTATTCAGTTATTTGGCGCTTTGTTCCTCAATGATTGGGCTTAGTGGTACACATGCGGAGTATAGAAATATACTGTGAGAGTGTGTTTGAACATGTATGTTATGTAGTGTGAAATTTGATGGGGGTGGTTCTTGTTTATTAATCTGCGAATAGCTGGGCGATTTTTTGTTGAAAAAATCTTTGCTAGTGTGTGTGGTTGTATTGTTTGGTGATTGTGTGTGGCCGAGGTTTCTACTCGACCATATTACGTTTCTATACTCCGCCAGTGCAACAAGAAGTTTAGTGTGTTTGTCTTTTGTGGCTGTGGGTATTGTATTTAAAAAATAGCCTTATAAGCGTCAGTTTTCTTGTTTGTGTGTGTTTCTATTAATTGTTGCAGTGCAATCTTAGTGGCTGTGATTGCTGGGCATTCATAGAAGAGATGATCCTCTGTTTCCTGAATATTTTGTCTACATAATTTGCATGGGGCTATTTGTTTTGATGTTTGTGCGGCTCTCTCAGTTGTCGGGGTCATATTATAAATTAGCCTGTATGTTATTTCTTTGGATTTTGATGTAATATGTTTGCTGTGTAAGTTAGTGAAGGTGCAACTGTAGTCTTTCATGTGATATTTGTATCCTCTTTTGATTCTCAGGTGTAGTGGTGGGGCTTGTTGTTGTACTAAATATGTGTATATCTGCTTGGTTGTCTGTTGTATTAAGTGTTCATTACCTTGAATTGCTTGCATACATGTTTTGTAGAAGTGCGGTAGTGTGCCGTAATAGTGCGGTGTTGTTTTGTCTATTTTCTTAATTCTGTGTAATCTAATTGCAATATAGTATAATGCTAGCGAGTGTTGATCTGGATGATTGATGATGCGTCCTATGTGGTTGATTCTTAATGCTTGTATTTTTGTGTTAAGGTCCTGTAGTGATATTCCCCCTCTAGTCTTCTCTTGTATTAAAGTCCTGTGCTTAATACTGTGGATTGTGTTTTTAAAGATGAATTTCCTGATGTGTTTGTTTATGTCTGTGATTGTTTGTTTTGGTGGGTCTAACACTGTGGCTAAATATAGTATTTTAGGAAAGATGAAGGTGTTTACAATAGTGCTTCGTATAAAAATTGTTGATGTCTTGTATTTGAACCTCTGTAGTATGTCTATAATTGTTTTGTCAGTGATTGCCATGTTCCTGTGTGTGTTTTTCTGGGATTGGATGGAAAAGTGATCCCATAAATCTTCATGTTATCTGTGACTGTTAGATCCGGGGGGAAATCTGCTTTATTCTTCCACTTCCCCAGACCCATTATTTTAGACTTCTGTATGTTTATTTTGGCCCCACTTCCTTCACCAAACTGTCTGAAGGTGTGAAGTATGTTCGTTATGGAAGTGTTGGTTGTAGGGAAGAAAACGGTGTCATCTGCATAAGCAATTAATTTCCGCTCTCCAGACCCTTGTATAAATGTACCTTTAATGTTAGTGTCCTGTCTAATTGCTTCTAAGAGTGGTTCTAGTGTGAGTACATATAGGACTGGTGATAGTGGACACCCTTGTCTGACAGATCTATTGATTCTGAAACTGCCAGTGAGTGAATGATTCACCAGTACCTTACTTTCAGGATTTTTATACAATATTTCTATCCACTGTCTATAGTACTGTCCTATGTTGCAGTGTGATAGTGTTTTGTGTAAGTATGAGTGTGAGATTCTGTCAAAGGCCTTCTCCTGGTCTAAAGATAAGAGAGAGGATTGACAGTCTTTCTGGTGGGTGTATGTAATGAAATCCCTAATGAAGTGTGTATGTTGGTGTATGTTTCTGTGTTGAATACTGCACTGTTGGTCTGGGTGGATGAGTGATGGCATGAAGTTTTTAATTTTGTTTGCAAGTGATTTTGCTAGAATTTTGTAGTCTGTGTTTAATAAGGAGATGGGTCTATAGTTTTTCAGCTGTGTTTTGTCTGTGTTGTCTTTAGGTATGAGTGTTATATATGACATGTTGCAAGTGTTTGGGAGTTCTTGTTATGAAAAGCTTCTTGGTAGACTTTTAGAAGGAAATTGCCTAGGATAGGAAAGAAGTGTTGGTAGAATTCTACTGTGAGTCCATCTGGTCCTGGTGTTTTGTCTTTTTGCATTTGATTGAGTGCATGTGTTATGTCGGCTAATGTAAGCTCTGTGTCTAGTGTGTCTTTATCTGTGTCTGACAATTTTTTTGTGTATTTTAGGAATCTATTTTGTGTTTGTGTGTTGGCGGGTTCTGCTGTATATAGGTCAGTGTAGTACTGTTGGAATGTTTCTAGTATATGTACTGTCTCTGTTTGTGTGTTTCCTTGCATGTCTGTTATTGCTCCTATTTGTCTGTTGCGTTGAATGTTTTGCTCTAATGCAAGGTGCTGTCTATTGGGACTTTCTTCTGATATGTTAGTAAGTTTAGTTCGAAGGAGTCTCTTTATTTGATATTCGTCTATCTACATTCTGTGTTATTTTATTTTGTTGAGGTTGTATATGCTATGTGTTTTAATCAAAAACATGTGATACTGAAATGTCTATTTGTGATCTAAAATAAGCTGTGTACTTTGTTGCAATAATGTGGTATATTTACTTAAATTTAATTTTATTGATACTAAATATAATGATTTTCATAATGATATTTTTTTTTCCAGGTTATATCCCTTTAGATGTTAGTTTTTTTTTTACAGGCTCCATGGGAGATTATTTGTTGTTTGAAATGTATGTCAATATCTTTATCGAAATGGTTTGACGAAAATAATGACCAAGAAAATTTTACAATGTATGAACATTAGAAGAACATTAAGCAACAAAAATATTATAAAATTAATAATATGTCCCACAATATGCTACACCAATATTCCTTGGTAGACTTATGAATAATATTTCCAGAGATCATCAGACATGTGCCCAGTATTGTGGAAGTCATTCAGCACATTGTTTACGACGTCAGTACCATATTTGCAGACTTAAATTTCTTTCACAGTCATGATTTCTAGGACCGAAGATTTACAATTCCTCGTTTGTTAGAAAAACAACTTCAGCTTCGGCTTTCGCTAGAGGTGATCTATCACACTGGTCGTATTTGTTTATAATCTGCAAAGATCATCAAATATCGCTTGTGTAATGTCTTCAAATTTCCAGCTAACTTCTATTTGTCCAACACTAGTTCATCTGTTTTATTTTCAAACAATTTGTTCCTTAATGCGTGAATTTATGTAGCCCCGTAATCTTTGGGTACGTCGATTTGAGTCTGCTAGCTACACGACTATCTATCGAAACATCATTAGTGGTTTATATTGTCAAAATATTTCTCTATATGTTCAGTTTTTTTTAATATCATATTTTGTTGTTTAACGTTCTTCAACTATTCATATACTGTACAATTGTCTTGGTCATTATTTTCAACAAACCATTTCGTTAAATATATCGACATACATTTCAAATAAGAAATAATCTCCCATGGAATCTGCAATAAAACTAAGAACTAAAGGGATATAACCTGAACTAAAATAATTCATTATGAAAATCATTATATGTAGTGTCAATATAATTAATTTAAGTTAATATAACAAATTATTACAACAAATTGCACAGCTTATTTTAGCATCACAAATACATATTTTCCTATCACATGTGTTCGATTAAAACACATAGCATATTTAATCCTCAACAACACAAAATACCACAGAATGTAGATTGACCAAAATCGAATAAATGGAACCAGGGTAATCTTTATGAAGCTCGACACACCCAATTCGGTAAGCTGAGTCTAAGTCCTGGTGGGGAGGAAAAGGAGGTCTCTGCCCTGGGGGTAGTGGAAAGAAGACCCTGCTCTGGAGGGAGGGAGGGAAGGGCACTGCCCTATGAGTAGGAGGACACTGGGGGAAGGAGGGAGGGAGGTCCTGCCGTGGGGGTAGGGGGAGGGAGGGCCCTGCCGTGGGGAACTTACGGGAATGCCCCGAATGCTGTGATGACGATTCCTAAATCAATCAATCAATCAATCAATGGCACACAAGGGATGTTAATTTACGCCATTAAAATGGCGCATGACAATGAATCAGTTAAGAAGGGACGGGGTGGTCGAGTGGAGGAAGTGGCTAGATAACTGTTTCCGTTCCTTGATAGGAGACGAGGTGGCTGAATGCAGTAGTGGCTAGATATTGGCGGAGCGGCTATTGGGTTAGAGGTGGGTAGTAACAGATGGTCTATCGTCTCTCTTCCATCTATTCCACAAGTATCCGCGAGAACTAGGACTAGTACGGGTCGAGTGTGGTAACCCATTTCAATGTAACCAGTATCCTTGCTTTGATCGGGATCCGAACCAAGGTCTATCAGAACTGGTCGATTATGGGAACCCAGTTCATTTTAACCACTATCCTGTTCTCGATCAGGATTTAAACCTAGGACCAACAGAACGACAATCTGTAAATGCATATTGACAATTAATTATCAGATAATGCCGAGAAAATGCTATCTTGTCCGAGATAACGAATCCCGGTTATGAGAGCGAGATATCCCCGTATCGAATTTCGCACATTGATCTCACGTGACAGATTGGACATGTGTCTTCGCGTGATTGCTAATGTTCTTGCAGAGAGGCACCGACGTTATTTGGAGGTGACAGGTTCGAATCCCTGTTGGTATCTATATAATACATCCAGTTTTTCTATCGGTATTCGGCCCCGGGGAACCTAACTATGATAGCCGAAGTACATTCTCTCATTTTCTTTTCTATCGCCGTGTGGGTAATTTTAGAGTGTGTAAGCGCAAGAAGGCTTCACTTCTCTCTCTCTCTCTCTCTCTCTCTCTCTCTCTCTCTCTCTCTCTCTCTCTCTCTCTCTCTCTCTCTCTCTGTGTCTCTCTATGTCATTCTCTATCTCTCTCCCATTCACGTGTCTATGTCTGTGTAGTCCAAGCGTCATAGAGTAACACTATGGGGAAAGGGTGAGGGGCTGGTTGGTTTGTTTATCAACAGAAAACTCGTAATGTCAGAAATGGCAAGATTGAACTTTGACCTTAACAAGTGACCACATGGTCTGCGAATAATTTCTCAAAGTTAGTGTACAGCTTTCACGTGTATCTTGTAGGGCTTGTTATTTTTTTTTTACATCTCTTCATGATATTCATTGTATTTTCCTCACAAATTACACATCCACAACCATTAGCTGTTCTTCAACTTGACTGCTAATTATCTACTTTTCACATCCCTACACACATACTTCAACATTATTTTTCTCGTTGTAATTTACATGTCTTCCTATTTTCTCTCTCTCTCTCTCTCCTCTCACATGCCGATAAGCCTAGGTGATCATGTTTCGCCATCTCAAGCGACCTCCAGAATCGTGGATCAGCACAGTCTTCTTGTCCCATTCATACCGTGTACCTAAACCAGCCAGATATTAACTTCTCTGCATTCCCCTCATTCCTTTCCCGTCAATCTTGCTAGTTTTCAACAAGATCTCCAATTTATTTCTTCCTATAACGTATCCAAACAACCGTGACTTTCTTCGTCTTCTTTCTCTATTCAGTTTACGGCTTTCATTTGTTTCGTGTGGGGCTTGGGCATTAACTGTCTTCCCATTTCCCCCAGAATCCACATGACTACTGTCATTAGAGGTTTCTACGCTTGTCTGATTATTGTCCATGTTTCATATACCTACTCTACAACATTATAAGCTCTGTGTAGCACTTTATCAATCGCTTTCTAGTTGTAATTGTGATCTTCGTATTAGTCAGTATATTTCCCATATTGCAACAGGTTATTTTGTCATGGCGCCTTTCTTTTTGTAAACTCTTTAAGGTATCTTCCACAAAAGTGTTCCAAAATAGTTGTAACGACACATTTGTTTAAGAATATTACTTGCGTATTACAGTGTGGCACTTCTTTCTTCTTGGAGGCAAATATTTCTAAAAATTTAATTCTAACCGTAGTTGTTCACTGTAAACGCCAAAAAAAAAAAAAAAAAAAAAAATCCGGTAAAATGAAACGTAGTGTCTACATAAACACTCCTCCAGCCACCCTCCCTCCCTCTCCCCCCTCCCTTCCGGGTGGCTCCCGGGGTAGGGCCACCCACCCTCTTCCCCCAGGGTAGGGCCACCCACCCTCTTCCCCCAGGGTAGGGCCACCCCACCCTCTTCCCCCAGGGTAGGGCCACCCACCCTCTTCCCCCAGGGTAGGGCCACCCACCCTCTTCCCCCAGGGTAGGGCCACCCACCCTCTTCCCCCAGGGTAGGGCCACCCACCCTCTTCCCCAGGGTAGGGCCACCCACCCTCTTCCCCCAGGGTAGGGCCACCCACCCTCTTCCCCCAGGGTAGGGCCACCCACCCTCTTCCCCCAGGGTAGGGCCACCCACCCTCTTCCCCCAGGGCGTAGGGCCTAATTTTTCACCCTCCGGTTACGAAATTGGGTTTTCGTCCTTCGCAATTTGTAATTTTATTGGAACTTTTTATTTGATATTCGTCTATCTACATTCTGTGTTATTTTGTTTTGTTGAGGTTGTATATGCTATGTGTTTTAATCAAAAACATGTGATACTGAAATGTCTATTTGTGATCTAAAATAAGCTGTGTACTTTGTTGCAATAATGTGGTATATTTACTTAAATTTAATTTTATTGATACTAAATATAATGATTTTCATAATGATATTTTTGTTTTCCAGATTATATCCCTTTATATGTTAGTTGTTTTTTTTTACAGGCTCCATGGGAGATTATTTGTTGTTTGAAATGTATGTCAATATCTTTATCGAAATGGTTTGACGAAAATAATGACCAAGAAAATTTTACAATGTATGAACATTAGAAGAACATTAAGCAACAAAAATATTATAAAATTAATAATATGTCCCACAATATGCTACACCAAAATTCCTTGGTAGTCTTATGAATAATATTTCCAGAGATCATCAGACATGTGCCCAGTATTGTGGAAGTCATTCAGCACATTGTTTACGACGTCAGTACCATATTTGCAGACTTAAATTTCTTTCACAGTCATGATTTCTAGGACCGAAGATTTACAATTCCTCGTTTGTTAGAAAACAACTTCAGCTTCGGCTTTCGCTAGAGGTGATCTATCACACTGGTCGTATTTGTTTATAATCTGCAAAGATCATCAAATATCGCTTGTGTAATGTCTTCAAATTTCCAGCTAACTTCTATTTGTCCAACACTAGTTCATCTGTTTTATTTTCAAACAATTTGTTCCTTAATGCGTGAATTTATGTAGCCCCGTAATCTTTGGGTACGTCGATTTGAGTCTGCTAGCTACACGACTATCTATCGAAACATCATTAGTGGTTTATATTGTCAAAATATTTCTCTATATGTTCAGTTTTTTTTAATATCATATTTTGTTGTTTAACGTTCTTCAACTATTCATATACTGTACAATTGTCTTGGTCATTATTTTCAACAAACCATTTCGTTAAATATATCGACATACATTTCAAATAAGAAATAATCTCCCATGGAATCTGCAATAAAACTAAGAACTAAAGGGATATAACCTGAACTAAAATAATTCATTATGAAAATCATTATATGTAGAGTCAATATAATTTAATTTAAGTTAATATAACAAATTATTACAACAAATTGCAAAGCTTATTTTACATCACAAATACATATTTTCCTATCACATGTGTTCGATTAAAACACGTAGCATATTTAATCCTCAACAACACAAAATACCACAGAATGTAGATTGACCAAAATCGAATAAATGGAACCAGGGTAATCTTTATGAAGCTCGAAAAACCCAATTCGGTAAGCTGAGTCTAAGTCCTGGTGGGGAGGAAAAGGAGGTCTCTGCCCTGGGGGTAGTGGAAAGAAGACCCTGCTCTGGAGGGAGGGAGGGAGGGAGGGGAGGGCACTGCCCTATGAGTAGGAGGACACTGGGGGAAGGAGGGAGGGAGGTCCTGCCGTGGGGGTAGGGGGAGGGAGGGCCCTGCCATAGGGAACTTACGGGAATGCCCCGAATGCTGTGATGACGATTCCTAAATCAATCAATGGCACACAAGGGATGTTAATTTACGCCATTAAAATGGCGCATGACAATGAATCAGTTAAGAAGGGACGGGGTGGTCGAGTGGAGGAGTGGTTAGACAACTGTTTCCGTTCCTTGATAGGAGACGAGGTGGCTGAATGCAGTAGTGGCTAGATATTGGCGGAGCGGCTATTGGGTTAGAGGTGGGTAGTAACAGATGGTCTATCGTCTCTCTTCCATCTATTCCACAAGTATCCGCGAGAACTAGGACTAGTACGGGTCGAGTGTGGTAACCCATTTCAATGTAACCAGTATCCTTGCTTTGATCGGGATCCGAACCAAGGTCTGTCAGAACCGGTCGATTATGGGAACCCAGTTCATTTTAACCACTATCCTGTTCTCGATCAGGATTTAAACCTAGGACCAACAGAACGACAATCTGTAAATGCATATTGACAATTAATTATCAGATAATGCCGAGAAAATGCTATCTTGTCCGAGATAACGAATCCCGGTTATGAGAGCGAGATATCCCCGTATCGAATTTCGCACATTGATCTCACGTGACAGATTGGACATGTGTCTTCGCGTGATTGCTAATGTTCTTGCAGAGAGGCACCGACGTTATTTGGAGGTGACAGGTTCGAATCCCTGTTGGTATCTATATAATACATCCAGTTTTTCTATCGGTATTCGGCCCCGGGGAACCTAACTATGATAGCCGAAGTACATTCTCTCATTTTCTTTTCTATCGCCGTGTGGGTAATTTTAGAGTGTGTAAGCGCAAGAAGGCTTCCCTTCTCTCTCTCTCTCTCTCTCTCTCTCTCTCTCTCTCTCTCTCTCTCTCTCTCTCTCTCTCTCTCTCTCTGTGTCTCTCTATGTCATTCTCTATCTCTCTCCCATTCACGTGTCTATGTCTGTGTAGTCCAAGCGTCATAGAGTAACACTATGGGGAAAGGGTGAGGGGCTGGTTTGTTTGTTTATCAACAGAAAACTCGTAATGTCAGAAATGGCAAGATTGAACTTTGACCTTAACACGTGACCACATGGTCTGCGAATAATTTCTAAAAGTTAGTGTACAGCTTTCACGTGCATCTTTTAGGGCTTGTTATTTTTTTTTTTTAAATCTCTTCATGATATTCATTGTATTTTCCTCACAAATTACACATCCACAACCATTAGCTGTTCTTCAACTTGTCTGCTAATTGTCTACTTTTCAAATCCCTACACACATACTTCAACATTATTTTTCTCGTTGTAATTTACATGTCTTCCTATTTTCTCTCTCTCTCTCTCTCTCTCTCTCTCTCTCTCTCTCTCTCTCTCTCTCTCTCTCTCTCTCTCTCTCTCTCTCTCTCTCTCTCTCTCCTCTCACATGCCGATAAGCCTAGGTGATCATGTTTCACCATCTCAAGCGACCTCCAGAATTGTGGATCAGCACAGTCTTCTTGTCCCATTCATACCGTGTACCTAAACCAGCCAGATATTAACTTCTCTGCATTCCCCTCATTCCTTTCCCGTCAATCTTGCTAGTTTTCATCAAGATCTCCAATTTATTTCTTCCTATAACGTATCCAAACAACCGTGACTTTCTTCGTCTTCTTTCTCTATTCAGTTTACGGCTTTCATTTGTTTCGTGTGGGGCTTGGGCATTAACTGTCTTCCCATTTCCCCCAGAATCCACATGACTACTGTCATTAGAGGTTTCTACGCTTGTCTGATTATTGTCCATGTTTCATATACCTACTCTACAACATTATAAGCTCTGTGTAGCACTTTATCAATCGCTTTCTAGTTGTAATTGTGATCTTCGTATTAGTCAGTATATTTCCCATATTGCAACAGGTTATTTTGTCATGGCGCCTTTCGCTGTAAACTCTTTAAGGTATCTTCCACAAGAGTGTTCCAAAATAGTTGTAACGACACATTTGTTTAAGAATATTACTTGCGTATTACAGTGTGGCACTTCTTTCTTCTTGGAGGCAAATATTTCTTACAATTTAATTCTAACCGTAGTTGTTCACAGGGCGGGCCACCCAACCCTAAGGGTAGGGCCACCCAACCCTCTCCCCCCGGGGTAGGGCCACCCAACCCTCGCCCCCCCGGGGTAGGGCCACCCAACCTCTTCCCCCGGGGTTAGGGCACCCACCCTCTCCCCCGGGGTAGGGCCACCCAACCATCTCCCCCGGGGTAGGGCCCCCAAAACTCTCCCCCCCCCGGGGTGCCACCCACCCTTTCCCCCGGGGAGGGCCACCCACCCTCTCCCCCCGGGGTAGGGCCACCCACCCTCTCCCCCCGGGGTAGGGCCACCCACCCTCACCCCCCGGGTAGGCCACCCACCCTCTCCCCCGGGGTAGGGCCACCCAACCCTCTCCCCCGGGTAGGCCACCCAAACCTCTTCCCCCGGGGTAGGGCCAACCACCCTCTCCCCGGGGTAGGGCCACCCAAACCCTCTCCCCCGGGGTAGGGCCACCACCCTCTTCCCCCAGGTCGGGCCACCCACCCTCTTCCCCCAGGGTAGGGCCACCCACCCTCTTCCCCCAGGGTAGGGCCACCCACCCTCTTCCCCCAGGGCGTAGGGCCTACCTTTTCAGCCTCCGGTTACGAAATTGGGTTTTCGTCCTTCGCAATTTGTAATTTTATTGGATCTCTTTATTTGATATTCGTCTATCTACATTCTGTGTTATTTTGTTTTGTTGAGGTTGTATATGCTATGTGTTTTAATCAAAAACATGTGATACTGAAATGTCTATTTGTGATCTAAAATAAGCTGTGTACTTTGTTGCAATAATGTGGTATATTTACTTAAATTTAATTTTATTGATACTAAATATAATGATTTTCATAATGATATTTTTTTTTCCAGGTTATATCCCTTTAGATGTTAGTTTTTTTTTTACAGGCTCCATGGGAGATTATTTGTTGTTTGAAATGTATGTCAATATCTTTATCGAAATGGTTTGACGAAAATAATGACCAAGAAAATTTTACAATGTATGAACATTAGAAGAACATTAAGCAACAAAAATATTATACAATTAATAATATGTCCCACAATATGTGTCACCGCCTCACGTTTACATATAATAAAGAGCTGCAACCCCAGCCCAAGGGAAACCATTGAGTCGAGCAGGACCCGAGTAATCTAGAACCTTCTCGAAAGAGATGGTCACTAAGTCCATGATTCCGTGGACACTGATGTGGCCCGCCTAATGCGGGGTCCACGAGGAACTCGGACAGAGTTACCGCCCGTGTCGAGTTAGGACACGCGGAGACGGGCAGAGGACAAACGGACTGGAGAGAGACAACAAGGCCTGCCTGAGAGGGACTCATAGATATTCATAGATATACTTAGGCTAGATAGTGTGCTAGATTGTTGTATGACAACTATATGTTTGATGTTTAACTATCTGTGATATGTAATATAAGAGAGCGCGGGTCTGTTTACCCACTGCGCCAACTGTACACTTTATACAATAAATGTTCTATATCCTAGCGAACAGTGTATTGTTGCCTGTATGAACCCGAACCATTATTTAGATAAGAGTAAGATGATGACAGGCTTTATGGGGGCTAGTTTTCCGGTTGTGGCATAGAATGTTTTCTTAAAAACCTGTTAAATGCCATGTAAAATTAATCATTTAATCATATCACATTGATTTTGATAAAACATTGATTTTGGTAACACATTGATTTGTTTAAATCAAAGAAATTGTTAACGTTACAATGTTACATAAAACTAGTAGCTATCTAGCGATAAAATAGAAGTAATCTGAGTCCCTCGGCAATGTCTCACCATTGCCTCCAGCAGTGCCTCATTATTTTGATTCTGTAAACAATTTTTTTTTGACATGTTACTATTTTGACATTTTTTTTTGGTGACAGTGACTAATGTTTTCTCGCTCCACGAGCAGATTGTTCCGCAACAAGTGCCGCGTCCAACCGATGAAACCTTTCCAACAGTGACGAGAGTACAAGACAACATCGAGGAGTTCTTAAATTAAAAGCTAAGTTTCACCTCATACTCATTGTACTTCTAAGCTGTACTTCTCATGTTTCATCAATGTATTATTTTGTATCATATTGATTTCTTTGCATATTCATGACCTTGTCACCAACATAACCTTGCATTTTGATTTACACATTAATAATTAGGGGAGTTAACCAAATTTTCTATCACATAACATATTTTTCTAAGGGATTTAACTCTATAAATTGTACAAACAAGTAAAATACAAAATGTCTAGTTTAGATAAATGCATTGAGCAAGGAATAAAGTTAGGTTATAAAGAAGAGCAACTGTCAGAATGGGCACAGAAAACACACGCAGAAAACATTGCCCGTGAAGAAAGAGCGATAGAACGAGAGGAAAGGAAACTGCAAATGGAAGCCGAAGAAAAGAAATTGCAAATGCAAGCAGATGAAAAGAAATTGAAAATGGAAGCCGAAGAAAAGAAATTGCAAATGCAAATGCAAGCAGATGAAAAGAAATTACAAATGGAGGCCGATGAAAAGAAATTGCAGATGGAACTTGAGGCCGCCGCCAAACAGGCCCAATTAAATGCCGAGACACAGATTAAACTAAAACAGATGGAAATGGAGTCCAACACAGAAATATCAATAAATAAGTTAAGAAGCAAAGAAGAAGAACAAAAATATAATAAATATAAAGGTCTCGTGAAGGCTTTCTGTTCTGGAGATTCCATCTCCGCCTACTTAGAAAATTTTGAGTGTCTCATGTCTCATCATAAAATCATTAAATCAGATTGGGCATTTATTCTAATGAGAAATTTAGCTCTTGAACCACTGAAAAGTAATAGAGACAATACCACAGGAAATGCGAAAAGACTATGAGTACCTAAAACAACGCATTCTCCAACATTTTTCTTTAGACACTGCAGGTTACCAACAACAATTTGCCAAATTATCTCCACAACCAAACCAAACCTTTATAGATTATGTCAGTACAGTCCAAGACATATGCACAAAATGGATTAACTCGGCTAAAACCAACAATAGCCATGATAAACTTAAGGAGCTTATTATAATAGATAAAATAGTTAGCACCATCCCCACACCTTTTGCCAAGTTCTTAAAACAAATGGACTGTAAGAGCATTCAGGAAATCGAGGCAAAGGGGAATGCATTTTTCACAGCAAATAGGGATATTTTTCAACATAACATAAGTCACAATGATACAGCAGCTGCAGTAGTGAACACCAAATACTCCAAACAATCACAGAGTAGATTTAAACCACGATCCAATGTCGGTAAAGTAGTAAAATGCCAATATTGCAATTACCATCACGACAGTTACGGGATGTGCGACAAAGCACCCACCTACCCTCAACACCTCAAAAGATGGTGAGATAGCAAACAGCTAAACGCATGGCTTACCACAGAGCAATTAAATGTTATTTCTGCAATAGCTGGGGTCACTATAATAAGGAATTGTGAAGGCCGAAAGTTATTGAAACAGGCCAATGCTGCATTAGTAGAAACGTCGTCTGACGAAGAGCTTGAGTCACTGAATGAATGTGACAATCAACACGACAATGAAAGCGAGCTTGGGAATGCTGTACACATCATAAACACCATAACAGACAGTAAGTGCAACACCTGTACGAAGTTCCAACTTGACACAACACTACATTGTGGCCACACGATCCCTATTGCAAATGAAACAGCTAACGCTGCTTTGTCATCTACAGGCAAGCTAGTTTTTTTTACAGGGTTTCTTAACAACAAAAAGTGCACAGTTAATTCGTGATTCCGGCGCAACTCTCTGTGGGGTTAGGAAAACATTAATAGACGCTAAAGACTACACAGACAAACATGTGACGTGTCGCACATTCTCAGGTACGATAGAGAAATACCCCCTTGCTTTGGTCGAAATTCAAACACCGTTCATATCTGGGCGAGTATTGTGTGCTATCCTTGAAAATCCCGTCGCGGATATTATACTTGGTAATTTACCCAACATACATCCATGCTCTGAAAGAGAATCAAAAGGTGGGAGCAAAAACACGGTATCCACCACACGAAATAGCGACGCAAAAGAGAAACACCATTCTTGCTTGTCTCAAGCTGCCAAAATACCAAGGGAGACAACCACTGAGGTAATTCAGAAAGAATTCACCGAGGTGTACAATGCAGGGGCGGTCGAATCTAGAAACGATACGACCGAATTAAAACCTCGAATTGAGGATGCTACCAAACTACCAAGTACCGAACCTGTAAATGTGCAACAAAACACACAACACACAAACGCAATAACACGACAGACAACCCACAAAACCAACACCGACCAACTGCAGGAATCATTAGAAATAGTAGCGCCAAACTTAACTAACATCACTTTTGGTAATGAACAGAAAGCAGATACAACACTTGCACCATACTTCAAATTAGTAGGACTTAAACCAAAAGTCACTAAAAACGCATCGTGGACATTTAGGCTACAAAACAACATCTTAACTAGATTTTACACAACAAAGCAGACCACGACACAGCAATATGTTTACCACAAGCACATCGAGACAAAGTGCTAAAAATAGCCCATGACTCCCCTTTTGGAGGTCATATGGGATACGAATTGACCAAGGCAATTGTCCTGACTCATTTTTATTGGCCAAAGTTCGACCAAGACATTAAAACATTTTGTACATCTTGTGATATATGTCATAAACTGGTCAAGGGAAATAACCCTACTACATTCTCTGTAAATGGAAAATTGAAATTATTGCATGTAAATATGTTGAAACCATACTATGCTAGACAGGACAATGAGACAAATGAACAGACGCAACAAACTGTTGACGGAGACGAAACGACAATTTCCCAACGGAATGACACCTCGACAAACGAAGCATCGTTAACGACACACGCTTACGACGACGAAAACGACGAAGACATATGGACATTACCGACAATCTGTGATATTGACAATGACGACAAATTTGACGACATATTGACGATCGATCTCGACGACGACGACAATGACATTGAAGACAATTTACAAACTGTAGCATCTGTGATAAATCAGACAGACATGGACAATACTGAAATCCCTGTGCCAATTATGACTGACGACGGAAGTATAAAGGACATACATATCTCTGACACTTTGACACAACAACAGCGACAAGGACATTTTGACGCTCCTGGACGACTATAAGACGATCTTTTCCAACAAACCTGGACGCACTGATAGAATAACACATTCAATTGTGCTAACAGATCTGAGACCGGTCAAATGTAGACCATATTCTATTCCTCTCCATTACAGATCTAATTTAGATAAAGAAATTTTAGATTTAGAGAAGAATGGCATTATTCAAAAATCTATGTCTCAATATTCTTCACCGATTGTCTTGGTGAAAAAGAAAGACCAGACAATCCGCTTGTGCATCGACTATAGAATATTGAATACCAGAACAACAACGGATGCAGAGCCTATGAACAGTTGTGAAGATCTTATTTTAGATATGGCTCAATCATCCTTATTTTCTAAGACAGATTTAGCGAAAGGATATTGGCAAGTTCCTCTACACCCTTCTTGTAGACATATAACAGCATTCGCAACACCTCTCGGGTTATACGAATGGCTATATCTTCCTTTTGGCCTGAAGAACGCACCGGCCACATTTGTGAGACTAACAAGATTGTTATTACACGGAATTAATGATGTAGTTGCTTATATTGATGATATATGTGTCCATTCTTCTGATATGACTTCTCACTTACTCACCCTAAAACAAGTCTTCAACCAAATCTCTCTTTTTGGACTTACTATCAAACCTTCCAAGGTTGAAATAGGCTATACACAAATAGACTTCCTTGGTCATAGAATTTCTGAAGGAAAATTGTTGACTGATGATAAAATTGTTTCCAAGATCCTTAATCTAGAAGTACCTACCACAAAGAAACAGGTTAGAAGTTTACTAGGTCTGATTAACTATTATTCTAAATTCATTCCACATTGGGCAGAACTCACCTCAGTTTTTTCTGATATGTTAACTAAAGATCATCCATCAAAAATTTGTAAAAGTACCAGCTTAGATGATGCAATGTGTAAGTTGAAACATATTTTTTCTAATCCACCAGTCTTACGATTACCCAACTATAAATTTACCCTTTATTTTGACCACAGATGCGAGCGCTATCGCAATAGGAGGATGTTTAATGCAGGAAGTGGATGGCGTTCGACACCCGATCCTCTACGTAAGCCGCAAACTGAAGAAGGCTGAGACTCGTTATGCCACAGTTGAATTGGAGTGTTTGAGCCTTTTGTTCTGTATATTGAGATTATCTAAGTTACCTCTTGGGAAGCCATTTTGTGGTCCTCACAGACAGTTCGCCATTATTAGTCCTTAACCATGGGTCGCCCAAAAACAACAGGTTACGAAGATGGTGTCTTCTACTTCAGGACTTTGACTTCGAAATTCGCCATATTAAGGGCACCGATAACATTAGTGGCTGACCTTTTATCACGGCAGACAAATGCGCCAGTAGAATGACTCTGATCACATTGGCCAGTAGCCACACTATAAACTGTGATACTTTTAGTTCCGTTACATATATCAGTGTGACTCTACACCTGCTAGAGTACTCTCAGTGATTAGGTTAATTACGACACCTATAAACATACTTGAAGAGCTATATTGTAAGAACTATACCATCAAATGCCTAAGCTCTAGAACGATTCCAGCAAGAAACAATAACTGTGTTCAGTTTCAACCAATGATATCAACCAGTGAACTGATCTCTGAACACTGTAATATTTTCATACGGGACAGGTGAGAGCAATCCATACTTGCTGTTACTACAAAACTGTGCAAACAGCCGAAACAGAACAACATCGACGAACAACACTCAAGAGACAGCCATACTAACTTTAACATTCATGGCATAACACACGAACGAAGGAACGTCAACGCGCACATCATCGTTGGAGTTATTTAATTAATTAGTTTACTATTAAATATGTATTATATTTCCATTAATGATGTATATAAATTGTGTTAACATGTAACTTGTACATATTCTACTTTAATATTACAGACGGTACCATTCATAGCCTAAAGAACCGTCCTATACAACTGTCTCTAGTTAAATTATAACGTATTTTTCATTCATTGTACAAAAAGTACGTATTTTCTTAAAGGGCAAATATCGCCTAGCCCATTTTTTCTAAGGGCAATAACGCTTACCTCAACTTTAAATATATATTTTAACCAATTACTATTTTGAATGTACAGATGAGTGAATGACTGCGTGAAAGGATTAAATGAGAGAACGATACACTTGGCGGACAAATTGTACGCAAAACGTATTCATTGTAATTTGTCTGCGTCTTCCATGTAAAAGTGCATGACTTGTCTAATTTGTCAGTACATGTGTAGAACTTAGTTTATTAGTGAGTTTAATTTAGTAGTTAGTGGAATAGACTTAGTTTAGCAGTTAGGGTACATCTAAGCACCACTACTTGGAATGCCTGATCATGTATTGCACACAGTGCAGTATTTCATGATTGAGGTTATCCCAACTCGTGACGCTTGGAAATACACCACACATTCAGCACGCACGTTACACAAACCTCAAAACTCAACACTATCAATTTAAAATACAGTAACTTTATTAGAAACATCAATTTATTAGTTAACACACTAACAAGCCAACAGGGACACATGTAGTCTGAGGGGGATAAAAGAACAAGGTAACTACATATTTAGCATTATATAACATACGGGAGTAAAAGTGTATAGAAATACACACACAGATCAAGATTTGAAGGTGTACTTATTTAGCCAAGACTTCGGTCTTGTTAACCCTCTGTTATATAGGGGTTATTTGTCTGGGTACCATTTCGGGTACTATGAGAAGGGCGAGTTGTAAATACAACTACTAAAACGCCACGTAACTTCGGTCTGATAAGCATATTTAAGCACACGAGAGACAGGGATCTCTGCACCAAATCAGAGAAGTGTTGTATGGTAGAATACATGAGTTTTTAGTGCTAGTAGGTAGGTTACCAGGTTACTATCCACCAAACTACAAACACCAACTTTATGTGATTCGGTGACAGAATTAGAACGATCTAATTACCCAACAACCAATCATATCAGGGGGAGGGAGGGATCCTGTCACCGCCTCACTTTCCATATAGTAAAGGGCTGCAACTCCAGCCCAAGGGATACCAATGAGTCGCAGCAGGACCCGAGTAATCTAGAACCTTCTCGATAGAGTTGGTCACCTAGTCCATGATTCCGTGGACACTGATGTGGCCCGCCTAATGCGGGGTCCACGAGGAACTCGGACAGAGTTACCGCCCGTGTCGAGTTAGGACACGCGGAGACCGGCAGAGGACAAACGGACTGGAGAGAGACAACAGGGCCTGCCTGAGAGGGACTCATAGATATTCATAGATATACTTAGGCTAGATAGTGTGCTAGATTGTTGTATGACAACTATATGTTTGATGATTAACTATCTGTGATATGTAATGATAAGAGAGCGCGGGTCTGTTTACCCACTGCGCCAACTGTACACTGTATACAATAAATGTTCTATATCCTAGCGAACAGTGTATTGTTGCCTGTATGAACCCGAACCATTATTTAGATAAGAGTAAGATGATGACAGGCTTTATGGGGGCTAGTTTTCCGGTTGTGGCATAGAATGTTTTCTTAAAAACCTGTTAAATGCCATGTAAAATTAATTATTTAATCATATCACATTGAATTTTGATAAAACATTGATTCTGGTAACACATTGATTTGCTTAAATCAAAGAAATTGTTAACGTTACAAATTTACATAAAACTAGTAGCTATCTAGCGATAAAATATAAATAATCTGAGTCCCTCGGCAATGTCTCACCATTGCCCATGCAGCGCCTCATTACTGTGATTCTGTTAACCATTTTTTGTTGACATGTTACTATTTTGACATTTTTTTTTGTGACAGTGACTAATGTTTTCTCGCTCCACGAGCAGATTGTTCCGCAACAAGTGCCGCGTCCAACCTATGAAACCTTTCCAACATTGACGAGAGTACAAGACAACATCGAGGAGTTCTTCAATTAAGAGCTAAGTTTCACCTCATACCCATTGTAAATTCTAAGCTGTACTTCTCATTTTTCATCAATGTATTATTTTGTATCATATTGATTTCTTTGCATATTCATAACCTTGTCACCAACATAACCTTGCATTTTGATTTATACATTAAGAATTCGGGGAGTTAACCAAATTTTTGACCACACAACATATTTTTCTAAGGGATTTAACTCTATAAACTTAACAAACAAGTAAAACACAAAATGTCTAGCTTAGATAAGTGCATTGAGCAAGGAATAAAGTTAGGTTATAAAGAAGAGAAACTGTCAGAATGGGCACAGAAAACACACGCAGAAAATATTGCCCGTGAAGAAAGAGCGATGGAACGAGAAGAAAAGAAATTGCAAATGGAGGCCGAAGAAAAGAAAATTCAAATGCAAGCCGAAGAAAAGAAAATTCAAATGCAAGCCGAAGAAAAGAAATTGCAAATGCAAATTAATGCAGAAGAGAAGAAAATGCAATTGCAGGCTCAGGAGAAACAGATGGAGCTTGAGGCCGCCGCCAAACAGGCCCAGTTAAATGCCGAGACACAGATTAAACTAAAACAGATGGAAATGGAGTCCAATACAGAGATATCAATAAATAAGTTAAGAAGCAAAGAAGAAGAACAAAAATATAATAAATATAAAGGTCTCGTGAAGGCTTTCTGTTCTGGAGATTCCATCTCCGCCTACTTAGAAAATTTTGAGTGTCTCATGTCTCATCATAAAATCAGTAAATCAGATTGGGCATTTATTCTAATGAGGAACCTAGCTCTTGAACCACTGAAAGTAATAGAAACAATACCACAGGAAATGCGAAAAGACTATGAGTACCTAAAACAACGCATTCTCCAACATTTTTCTTTAGACACTGCAGGTTACCAACAACAATTTGCCAAATTATCTCCTCAACCAAACCAAACCTTTATAGATTATGTCAGTACAGTCCAAGACATATGCACAAAATGGATTAACTCGGCTAAAACCAACAATAGCCATGATAAACTTAAGGAGCTTATTATAATAGATAAAATAGTTAGCACCATCCCCACACCTTTTGCCAAGTTCTTAAAACAAATGGACTGTAAGAGCATTCAGGAAATCGAGGCAAAGGGGAATGCATTTTTCACAGCAAATAGGGATATTTTTCAACATAACATAAGTCACAATGATACAGCAGCTGCAGTAGTGAACACCAAATACTCCAAACAACCAGAGAGTAGATTTAAACCACGATCCAATGTCAGTAAAGTAGTAAAATGCCAATATTGCAATTACCATCACGACAGTTACGGTATGTGCGACAAAGCACCCACCTACCCTCAACACCTCCAGAAGATGGTGAGATATGCAAACAGCTAAACGCATGGCTTACCACAGAGCAATTAAATGTTATTTCTGCAATAGCTGGGGTCACTATAATAAGGACTTGTCAAGGCCGAAAGTTATTGAAACAGGCCAATGCTGCATTAGTAGAAACGTCGTCTGACGAAGAGCTTGAGTCACTGAATGAATGTGACAATCTACACGACAATGAAAGCGAGCTTGGGAATGCTGTACACATCATAAACACCATAACAGACAGTAAGTGCAACACCTGTACTAAGTTCCAACTTGACACAACACTACTATTGTGGCCACACGATCCCTATTGCAAATGAAACAGCTAACGCTGCTTTGTCATCTACAGGCAAGCTAGTTTTTTTTACAGGGTTTCTTAACAACAAAAAGTGCACATTAATTCGTGATTCCGGCGCAACTCTCTGTGGGGTGAAGAAAACATTAATAGACGCTAAAGACTACACAGACAAACATGTGACGTGTCGCACATTCTCAGGTACGATAGAGAAATACCCCCTTGCTTTGGTCGAAATTCAAACACCATTCATATCTGGGAGAGTATTGTGTGCTATCCTTGAAAATCCCGTCGCGGATATTATACTTGGTAATTTACCCAACATACATCCATGCTCTGAAAGAGAAATCAAAAGGTGGGAGCAAAAACACGGTATCCACCACACGAATAGCAACGCAAAAGAGAAACACCATACTTGCTTGTCTCAAGCTGCCAAAATACCAAGGGAGACAACCACTGAGGTAATTCAGAAAGAATTCACCGAGGTGTACAATGCAGGGGCGGTCGAATCTAGGAAACGATACGACCGAATTAAAACCTCGAATTGAGGATGCTACCAAACTACCAAGTACCGAACCTGTAAATGTGCAACAAAACACACAACACACAAACGCAATAACACGACAGACAACCCACAAAACCAACACCGACCAACTGCAGGAATCATTAGAAATAATAGCGCCAAACTTAACTAACATCACTTTTGGTAATGAACAGAAAGCAGATACAACACTTGCACCATACTTTAAATTAGTAGGACTTAAACCAAAAGTCACTAAGAACGCATCGTGGACATTTAGGCTACAGAATAACATCTTAACTAGATTTTACACAACAAAGCAGACCACGACACAGCAAGATTGTTTTACCACAAGCACATCGAGACAAAGTGCTAAAAATAGCCCATGACTCCCCTTTTGGAGGTCATATGGGATACGAAATGACCAAGGGCAATTGTCCTGACTCATTTTTATTGGCCAAAGTTCGACCAAGACATTAAAACATTTTGTACATCTTGTGATATATGTCATAAACTGGTCAAGGGGAATAACCCTACTACATTCTCTGTAAATGAAAATTGAAATTATTGCATGTAAATATGTTTAAACCATAGTATGCTAGACAGGACAATGAGACAAGTGAACAGACGCAACAAACTGTTGACGGAGACAAAACGACAATTTCCCAACGGAATGACACCTCGACAAACGAAGCATCGTTAACGACACACGCTTACGACAACGAAAACGACGAAGACATATGTACATTACCGACAATCTGTGATATTGACAATGACGACAAATTTGACGACATATTGACGATCGATCTCGACGACGACGACAATGACATTGAAGACAATTTACAAACGGTAGCATCTGTGATAAATCAGACAGACATGGACAATACTGAAATCCCTGTGCCAATTATGACTGACGACGGAAGTATAAAGGACATCCATATCTCTGACACTTTGACACAACAACAGCGACAAGACATTTTGACGCTTCTGGACGACTATAAGACGATCTTTTCCAACAAACCTGGACGCACTGATAGAATAACACATTCAATTGTGCTAACAGATCTGAGACCGGTCAAATGTAGACCATATTCTATTCCTCTCCATTACAGATCTAATTTAGATAAAGAAATTTTAGATTTAGAGAAGAATGGCATTATTCAAAAATCTATGTCTCAATATTCTTCACCGATTGTCTTGGTGAAAAAGAAAGACCAGACAATCCGCTTGTGCATCGACTATAGAATATTGAATACCAGAACAACAACAGATGCAGAGCCTATGAACAGTTGTGAAGATCTTATTTTAGATATGGCTCAATCATCCTTATTTTCTAAGACAGATTTAGCGAAAGGATATTGGCAAGTTCCTCTACACCCTTCTTGTAGACATATAATAGCATTCGCAACACCTCTCGGGTTATACGAATGGCTATATCTTCCTTTTGGCCTAAAGAACGCACCGGCCACATTTGTGAGACTAACAAGATTGTTATTACACGGAATTAATGATGTAGTTGCTTATATTGATGATATATGTGTCCATTCTTCTGATATGACTTCTCACTTACTCACCCTAAAACAAGTCTTCAACCAAATCTCTCTTTTTGGACTTACTATCAAACCTTCCAAGGTTGAAATAGGCTATACACAAATAGACTTCCTTGGTCATAGAATTTCTGAAGGAAAATTGTTGACTGATGATAAAATTGTTTCCAAGATCCTTAATCTAGAAGTACCTACCACAAAGAAGCAGGTTAGAAGTTTACTAGGTCTGATTAACTATTATTCTAAATTCATTCCACATTGGGCAGAACTCACCTCAGTCTTTTCTGATATGTTAACTAAAGATCATCCATCAAAAATTTGTAAAAGTACCAGCTTAGATGATGCAATGTGTAAGTTGAAACATATTTTTTCTAATCCACCAGTCTTACGATTACCCAACATAAATTTACCCTTTATTTTGACCACAGATGCGAGCGCTATCGCAATAGGAGGATGTTTAATGCAGGAAGTGGATGGCGTTCGACACCCGATCCTCTACGTAAGCCGCAAACTGAAGAAGGCTGAGACTCGTTATGCCACAGTTGAATTGGAGTGTTTGAGCCTTTTGTTCTGTATATTGAGATTATCTAAGTTACCTCTTGGGAAGCCATTTTGTGGTCCTCACAGACAGTTCGCCATTATTAGTCCTTAACCATGGGTCGCCCAAAAACAACAGGTTACGAAGATGGTGTCTTCTACTTCAGGACTTTGACTTCGAAATTCGCCATATTAAGGGCACCGATAACATTAGTGGCTGACCTTTTATCACGGCAGACAAATGCGCCAGTAGAATGACTCTGATCACATTGGCCAGTAGCCACACTATAAACTGTGATACTTTTAGTTCGTTACATATAATCAGTGTGACTCTACACCTGCTAGAGTACTCTCAGTGATTAGGTTAATTACGACATAAACATACTTGAAGAGCTATATTGTAAGAACTATACCATCAAATGCCTAAGCTCTAGAACGATTCCAGCAAGAAACAATAACTGTGTTCAGTTTCAACCAATGATATCAACCAGTGAACTATCTCTGAACACTGTAATATTTCATACGGGACAGTGAGAGCAATCCATACTTGCTAGTTGCTACAAAACTTTGCAAACAGCCGAAACAGAACAACATCGACGACAACACTCAAGAGACAGCCATACTAACTTTAACATTCATGGCATAACACACGAACGAAGGAACGTCAACGCGCACATCATCGTTGGAGTTATTTAATTAATTAGTTTACTATTAAATATGTATTATATTTCCATTAATGATGTATATAAATTGTGTTAACCTGTAACTTGTACATATTCTACTTTAATATTACAGACGGTACCATTCATAGCCTAAATAACCGTCCTATACAAGTGTCTCTAGTTAAATTATAACCGTATTTTTCATTCATTGTACAAAAAGTACGTATTTTCTTAAAGGGCAAATATCGCCTAGCCCATTTTTTCTAAGGGCAATAACGCTTACCTCAACTTTAAATATATATTTTAGCCAATTACTATTTGAATGACAGATGAGTGAATGACTGCGTGAAAGGATTAAATGAGAGAACGATACACTTGGCGGACAAATTGTACGCAAAACGTATTCATTGTAATTTGTCTGCGTCTTCCATGTAAAAGTGCATGACTTGTCTAATTTGTCAATACATGTGTAGAACTTAGTTTAGTAGTGAGTTTAATTTAGTAGTTAGTGTAATATACTTAGTTTAGCAGTTAGGATACATCTAAGCACCACTACTTGGAATGCCTGATCATGTATTGCACACAGTGCAGTATTTCATGATTGAGGTTATCCCAACTCGTGACGCTTGGAAATACACCACACATTCAGCACGCACGTTACACAAACCTCAAAACTCAACACTATCAATTTAAAATACAGTCACTTTATTAGAAACATCAACTTATTAGTTAACACACTAACAAGCCAACAGGGACACATGTAGTCTGAGGGGGATAAAAGAACAAGGTAACTACATATTTAGCATTATATAACATACTGGAGTAAAAGTGTATAGAAATACACACACAGATCAAGATTTGAAGGTGTACTTATTTAGCCAAGACTTCGGTCTTGTTAACCCTCTGTTATATAGGGGTTATTTGTCTGGGTACCATTTCGGGTACTATGAGAAGGGCGAGTTGTAAATACAACTACTAAAACGCCACGTAACTTCGGTCTGATAAGCATATTTAAGCACACGAGAGACAGGGATCTCTGCACCAAATCAGAGAAGTGTTGTATGGTAGAATACATGAGTTTTTAGTGCTAGTAGGTAGGTTACCAGGTTACTATCCACCAAACTACAAACACCAACTTTATGTGATTCGGTGACAGAATTAGAACTAGATCTAATTACCCAACAACCAATCATATCAGGGGGAGGGAGGGATCCTGTCACCGCCTCACTTTCCATATAGTAAAGGGCTGCAACTCCAGCCCAAGGGATACCAATTGAGTCGCAGCAGGACCCGAGTAATCTAGAACCTTCTCGAAAGAGCTGGTCACCTAAGTCCATGATTCCGTGGACACTGATGTGGCCCGCCTAATGCGGGGTCCACGAGGAACTCGGACAGAGTTACCGCCCGTGTCGAGTTAGGACACGCGGAGACCGGCAGAGGACAAACGGACTGGAGAGAGACAACAAGGGCCTGCCTGAGAGGGACTCATAGATATTCATAGATATACTTAGGCTAGATAGTGTGCTAGATTGTTGTATGACAACTATATGTTTGATGTTTAACTATCTGTGATATGTAATATAAGAGAGCGCGGGTCTGTTTACCCACTGCGCCAACTGTACACTTATACAATAAATGTTCTATATCCTAGCGAACAGTGTATTGTTGCCTGTATGAACCCGAACCATTATTTAGATAAGAGTAAGATGATGACAATATATATATATATATATATATATATATATATATATATATATATATATATATATATATATATATATTGTTTACATTAAACCAGGCAAGCGTTTGACCACGATCTCACTTACTGGGAAGGGACGGCGTGGTCGAAGCTGTAGCGCGCGTGCTTTAATTTAAAAAAAAAAAAAAAAAAAAAAATTAGGTGCCTGGCCCAGCAGGAAATATTATTTCTGAAATGTGGCCCTCCTGCTGAAAAGGTTGGCCACACCCGATGTAAAGCATCCTCTGCTCTACCCCGGTAGCTGCAATCACCCTCAGTGTACTAAGTTCCTTAGCAGCCTTCACCACCAAAGCCTCCACGTGATCCTCCGTTTTCAGATGTGATTCCCAGGTACTTTAATTTTCTCTCTGTACTAAGAGGATATCCATTCAATGTAAAACATGGGACATCTGGGTTCACGATAGTTAGTTAGTTAGTTAGTCAACATATCATCCTCATTGTACATCGAACCACTCAGTCCATAAGTGCTCGGATCCCCTCTTTAGCAAATCCCGCAGCATGTAACTGCTAACGACACCAGTTCTGTGTTGGTTTATCAGTCTTCTTTGGATTCCTGCGTAGTGTTCTTGTTTGGCCACCCCTCTTTTAATTTGCTGTTCTCTCAGTCTGGACATGATTGTAGATTCACAGTCATCACTTGGATCTCGCAAAAGTCTTACTTCTCGTAGAGCATTCAGAATGTCAGCCTGGTCCATGGCGCGTCCGCCCTCCACAGTAACGTTACCTGCGAGCTTGTTCCCTTGTACTCCCGCATGCACTGGCACGAAGATAAACTAATCTTTGCCAGCCGAGACCGCTCCAGAGACAGCAAGCCATTCTCTTCGGACCCCCCCCCCCCCAATCTCTATCCTCTTGATCATGTTCATTGAGTCGCTAAGGAAACATGCCATTGTGAGTGTCTGTGTCTCGAGCCATGTTATTGCTTTACTTACTGCCATGACTTCCATAGTCAGGCTACTTGTGGTCTCAGCAGAAGCACCAGAGTCCTCCTTCATAATTCCCCCCCCCCCCCCCCACCGACCTGAGCCGTAAAGGCCCATGAGCTTCACACATGTCGGACGACCGACCCATCTGTGTAAATGACAGCATCACCGTCTAGCGAATTCTCGAAAATCAACGCTCGTACTTCCGCCTCCACAGATGCCGGGTTTTCTTGCCTGCATTTTCTGTCTAGTTGGATGCAAACTGAAAAGGATGTGCAGAAATATGTTGGCACTTGTACCCACTCCTCGCCAGGTTCTAAGTCCTCATGTGAACACACCTGTTGAAGAATGTCTTCGGCTTGACCCATCCACGACCGTCCTCTTTTTAACCTGCTGCCCTTCATCTTCATAATTTCACTATGCAGTGGATGTTGTGTGTTTGCGTTAACTCTGAGGTAGGCGCGAGCTCTGCAGACTTGTATTCTGTTTTCATTGGTTGGAAAATCAAGAAGGTAGCGCATATCGCCCTACATGCTGTATCTCTTGTAATCCAAGAATAATGCGCATAGCTTCATTTTGTATCCTTTCTATATGCTTACAGCTGAGAGTCAGACATGACCAGCCCTTCTAATAGAAGACATAGATGGCGCTGCTCACAGTTTTCTGCCGCCATCACCCGCATCGCAGCCAACCCCCGCTTGGCCTTTGTTATCACCTGGTGTATGTACTCATTATAAGCAAGGCTTTGATCAAACCGTATCCCCAGGTAATTCATTGCCTGCGTTCTTTCCACCATCTCTGAACACAGATTTACAGTTGTTGGAGTGTTGACAATATGATTATTCAACAGGAACCAAGTCACTGTTGCCTTTGTTGGGTTGACCATTGCCCCAGCCTCAACACACCAAGTACTTATGCGATTCAGTTCGGTTTGTAGTTCCACAGCAACCTGATCTCTATCCTTACCCTGGCAATACACTAAAACATCGTCGGCATATGACAATGTCCTGCCAGGTCAAGTGATCTGCTCACTGGTGATTCTCACAGTGTAGGCGTTGAACAGTACTGGAGATAATGGTGATCCCTGTGGTAGGCCAGGATATATTGTTGTTGGTTTCGACGTCCAACTGCCACATCTAAAAACTGCTTTCCTTTGGAAGAGGGCTGCAGCGATCCAACTAAGGAGGATTTTGACTTATTTTGTGTTCAAGAAGCTGAAGCATTAAAACATCCAATGGTACTCTGTTGTACGCGTCCTCAAGATCAATCGCTGCAGCAAAGGTTTCAATGCCTGAGTAGAAACCTTCATAGATATCATGGGCAAAAACTGCTGCATTGGTCTAGGTTTCTCTTTTTGGACGGTACCCACCCAGGGTAGGTGGGAAAACACCTTGCCTCTCTAGCTGGCTTGATATTTTCCTGGCAATTAACTTCTCCAGCAGCTTGACTATTGTATTCTGCATGGTTATAACTCGATATCCCTGAATTTTTGTCTGGTCTTTGCCAGGCTTCGGCAAGGGAATCAGATAGTTGTGTAACCACTCCTCCTTGATGCTAGCACTCCCTATACTGTTGTTGTACATATCTGCTAGTTCCTTAAGCTCGTTGTCGGTACACCTATTGATGTCGTTGTATCTTATGCCATCTGGCCCTGGAGCGCTATTTTATGATCGTCGAAGCACAGCCTTGATTTCTTTCACTGTCACTGTGTCTTCATCCGAAGTGTTCTGGGCCTTGCACATGTCTGACATGACCTCCTTGGCACGATTTCGGCTTCTCATGTCTGTCTGGTTGCTCTGCTCTAGATAGCGTTCAAAGAGGGCTTTGCCCTTGTCCTCGTCAGTCCTCTGCCAGATGAGGTCAGCACCTTGGAAGTCAGAAATGCTCTTATTCTTGACTATCCCGCTCATGCTTTTATGTAGTCGCCAGAACAATTTCAGTGACTTGTCTGTGCTTACTCTTTGACACACCTCTGCCCATTCTTCACTTTTAACCAGCTTGACCAGTTTTTTGAAATAGCTTACTTTTGTGTGCATCTCTCTTTCTAAGTGCATGCAGGGACTGGGATGGCCACCTCTGTTCTTCTTAGCATTTTGCCATCTCCTTACAGCACCACGTTTATCCAACCACGCCTTCTCCACCTCAAGGTTCCACCACGGTGGCTGCTCCCAGCTTTTATCCTGCCCTGAAGCTTTCTGCTCATGTCACGTCTTATTTTACTCACCACATCTTGCCCTGTACTGTCATACTGGAAAGTCTTGACCGTTAATTTGTGCTGCCTGGTTGTGCCTTTCTCCACCAATATGCTGCAAGGGTGGTGGTCGCTGCCGTGGTGTCCTAGGACACTCCATCTACACACTGTAGTGAGTGAAGGAGAAACCAGCGCCAGATCAATAGCACTGTCCTCATCCCCTGGACGGCTTGCTGTCATTGTGACACAGCCACTGTTGATACAAACCAGGTCAATGGTTTCAAGTGCATTCTCGAGATTTCCCCCCCCCCCCCCACCTTGTGTGTTGGAGGAAATGTTTCCCCATGATCTGCCTTTAGCGTTGAAATCACCACAGAAAATAACATTTCTCTCTTGACCTAATATGTCACCTAAGCACTGCCACGTCTGGGAATCCATACTCGCGTTGCGGGCATAAACATTAACCAGCACAAATGGTATACTGGATTGAAATCTTACCGCCTGTATTTGTATATCGTCACTGTCCCAACTGGACATGTCTAGCTCTGACGCCACCATGGTATGTATGTATGTATGTATGTATGTATGTATGTATGTATGTATGTATGTATGTATGTATGTATGTATGTATGTATGCATGCATGCATGCATGCATGTATGTATGTATGTATGTATGTATGTATGTATGTATGTATGTATGTATGTATGTATGTATGTGTGTATGTGTGTATGTATGTATGTATGTATGTATGTATGTATGTATGTATGTATGTATGTATGTATGTATGTATGTATGTATGTATGTGTGGCATAACGCAGCCAACATTATTCATCTTATCAACAAATGCCGCAAAAAGAGGAAACAACATTAAAATAAATTGACTTCGCAAACGCAATTGGAGATTGGGACTTAAAACTTAACATC
>JACEFZ010026320.1:0-78589 GCA_014155875.1 Cepaea nemoralis | reverse complement strand
GTAAAAAACTGGAAAAAAATAAAAAACAGAAAAACATTTGCTGCAGGTTTGCCCAACGTATGCAGAACAGAGAAAGATATTTTGGCCCACACCTGCTTCATTTGAGGACAAGCTCTATGGAGATATCAACAAGCTCAAGTTGACCGCAGCTTACTTTAACTACATACAGGTTGACATTTAAAGGTGCATGAAGGACCCAGAGGCATGAAATGGAATATTGCTTGGATAGCAAATCCATTATGTGGAAAGTCCAAATCGAAAGCTCGCTGTGTGGGCTTCATAAAGGTGGAAAAGTGCCTAGTGGCACGAAATGGAATATTGCTTGGATAGCAAATCCATTACGTGGAAAGTCCGAATCAAAAGCCCATTGTGTGGGCTTCATAAAAGGTGGAAAAGTGTCCTAGTGGCATGAAATGGAATATTGCTTGGATAGCAAATCCATTACGTGGAAAGTCCGAATTAGAAAGCTCACTGTGTGGATGTCATCTGCAGACTGCATACTTCTGGTTTCCGGAAGAACAGCCTATGGTGAACGGAAGGCCCAATATACGGAAGTGAGGCTAAGCAGCCATGTGCAGGATGTGACGATTCCTTGGGTGAGCCCAGTACCAGAGCGCTATGTATCGGCTCTGCAAGTATGGAAGCCTACCTTGGATGGCGGGGAATGCCCATGGTCTGCCCCTGCCTTCCCTAGAGGGCTGACCAGGATCTTTGGCTGTTCTATATGGACCAGCTGGGATGGGGGATAACACCACAACAGTGAGAGTCAAACGTCCTAAGAAACCCCCGGGAAGGTTAACCCGGTCAACAAATGCCCGCAGAAGTCGGATGTGTCGGCCTAACGGCGCAAGAACGCAGCTCTGCTGTAAACAGGCACAACGCAATCACATCCGAAAAAAAACTCCGGATGAACGAAGAAGAAGAAGATCTCTACAACACCACTCACCATTTTCACCATCTGCTGCATCTTCAGGCTCTGACTCTTTTGTCTTCTCATAGCACACATACACATCCTGTATAGGACAACATAAAGATAGGAAATATAATCGTAATGTTTCCCACAGTGTGTTCCCAACATAACTTACACACAACACAGTAAAGCAGAAAGTGCATCCAACACTGACTCAGAACATGCCCAAATGTTCTCTATCTAGAACATGCCCACATGTTCTCTATCTCCCAGACAAGATTTCCAAGAGCCAGTCAATTACACATGACGCTGCTTTGTCCTCTACATGCCCAAATGTCCTCTATCTCCCAGACAAGATTTCCAAGAGCCAGTCAATTACACATGACTCTGTTTTGTCCTCTACATGCCCAAATGTCCTCTATCTCCCAGACAAGATTTCCAAGAGCCAGTCGGTTACACATGACTCTGTTTTGTCCTCTACATGCCCAAATGTTCTCTACAAGATGTCCAAGAGCCAGTCGGTTACACACGACTCTGCTTTGTCCTCTACCGCGATGCTGCCTGCTAGTGACAAACAGTTGTGTATATATATATATGTCTCCAACATACTAGAAATAAGCTCTGCATATAGCACAGTAGAAGTATAAATTATATAAAACTTGAGTCAACTTTATACAACTTAAGATTTTTCTTTAATCGTTCATTCACTTTGAACTGAAGCGTAGTCCATACACATGGTGCTACTTCTAGTAGCTGCCATTACTAAGGAGCGCAATGAACTGATTTTGCGTGTGGAATAGTTTTCCCTATTACCGGTGTCCCTCGCCATCAGGCTAATCCACTCAGATTTCTGAGGTACTTGTAATTTACATCCCCAAGTCAAGGACGAGAAGTCAACATTTTAGTCCAACTGACCGGTGTAGGGGTTGAACCCGAAACCTCGGCATCAGCACACTGAATGTTTAAGAGCGAGCACTCTTACCCATTTCGCCAATTTCGACCCTAATTTTTAATTTCTTTGAAGACATCTGGAAGACTGTTCTAGCTCTGATGTGTTGACATTCAGGTCACCTTAGCTCTGGGGACTGTGTTCTAGCTGATTTTCAGGTCACCTTAGCTCTGGGGACTGTTCTAGCTCTGATGTGCTGATGTTCAGGCCACCTTAGCTCTGAGGACTATGTTCTAGCTCTGATGTTCAGGTCACCTTAGCTCTGGGGACTGTTTTCTAGCTCTGATGTGCAGATGTTCAGGTCACCTTAGCTCTGGGGACTGTTCTAGCTCTGATGTTCAGGTCACCTTAGCTCTGGGGACTGTTCTAGCTCTGATGTTCAGGTCAGCTTAGCTCTGGGGAATGTGTTCTAGTTCTGATGTTCAGGTCACCTTAGCTCTGGTGTGCTGATGTTCAGGTCACCTTAGCTCTGGGGACTGTTCTAACTCTGATGTGCTGATGTTCAGGCCACCTTAGCTCTGGGGACTGTTCTAGCTCTGATGTTCAGGTCACCTTAACTCAGGGGACTGTGTTCTAGCTCTGATGTGCTGATGTTCAGGTCACCTTAGCTCTGGGGACTGTGTTATAGCTTTCCTTTCCTTCTCCAAGGACAGAGCTGTGCTGGTCTGGCGACCTGTGACCCTGATCACAGCATAGCTGGGTTGTAGGGATCAATGTACATATGAGCCTACACCCTAACACCCAATCAGCTAGGTGCCTTGACTCACCCTATATCAGACAGTGACACAGTAACCATACAACGTTTACACATAATCGTTGCATACAACACAGAAATAATATATACATTAACAATATAACATTATAACACACATTAACAACATCACTTTTTTTCACACAAAACTTCCCATCAGGGAAACCAAACACGAAGACCACTAACCTGCAGTAGCTCCTCGGCCACCTTAAAGTCCGTCAGCATGTGAAATCCCAGAAACAGGGCTAGCAGCAGAAATGCTGAATGCAGTCCTTGTGTTTCTGCCTGGGGGTTCTGTCCGGGTGAATGTAAGAATTATTTGTATCTGACACATCACAGATCATGAATTGTCATCTTGGCTACCATTAACAGCATCCCCTACGTTTTACTATAACAGGGATGTATTCATCACAGAAGTCTCACATTTAACAGGATGTCCTTCTGTTTGCATACCAATGACTGGAATTGACTAATAGATAATGCTTCGATACATTTGAGCAATCGATTATTGTTCATCGAATACAGTATATGAAGGACTTCCTGTTAAATCTTACTCCCGTATGGGATAACATTCTCTACATTCGAACAATATCAGCAACTATGGACATAGTATTTCAGCCCAAGTATTATTCATTTATTCACTTCATATGATATATCACTCTGCACTATGCACTTGACAAGATGCAATGAAATATGCCAGGCAATAAATCATGCAACACTTTGTTCATGGCCCCAGTGTTTAAATTCACTAAGGGAATACACTGTTTTCAATGGCTCTTTTTCCATCACTTTCTCTCCCAGCCACTGTGACTCTTAACATGGCCAAAGAATTTCAGTTTCTGAGACATGACCCTGTGCATGAGCCAGTTTTCTTCCATGTTTAGATCTTCTAGAACTTCTATGTTTTTCTTCTTGTTGGCCCAAAGGTATGTACTACACATAACAAATATGATAGATCAAGATCTTGCAGAAAAACAATAAATTCTACGTTCCATACCTATACACATTATAATAGACAGTTCCTGAACCCTATAAGAGAACAAAGTTAGTTGCATATCCTTTACAGGATGTAGCAGTCAACTCCAGCATTCTTTGGCTGTTTGCGACTCCTGCGCAATCTTACGCTCAGTAATTTGCCACGTCTTTCTGAGTGACAGTCACTCATACAACTGTAGGCAAACCAACGCAAGGTGTCTGCTTCCAATGTTGAATTGCATTCATAACCCCTTCGCCACTCCAGACGTACATAATTAGGGGAAAATACACATGCATGCACACATACAATCCCCCCCCCCTCCCCCATTTGTCTACTACCTACCTATCTATCCATATGTCTAGCTATCTCTCTCTCTCTCATGTGACAGACATCACCAAAGATAAGTGAAATAAAAGGTGTAAAACAGTGGTTCTCAACCGGTGGGGAATTCCCACCCAGGGGGAATTTTAGGGTTTCTGATGGGGGGGGGGGGGGTGTTAAGATTAATTGTGTTAATACAAGAACCGATTACTTGATAGTTGTTTTTCCCTCCATACTTTACAGTTCTGTACTTCTTGTTCTTCTGAAATTTGTTTTATAACATAAGTAGACCTGCAAATCATGTTTTATGTAGATGTCTAGACGTGTTCTAGTATGTGTTATTAAATTTAGCTTCCATTTTTACATATACAGTATAGGGGCGGGGGAATTTATAGGGAGGAAATACGAAAGGGGGGGGGGACATTCTGAACATATGGTGAAGGGGTGCATGGGTCAAAAAAAAAGGTTGAGAACCACTGGTGTAAAACATATCTGACATTTCAGCTAAGACAATAGTGGGAGGGGAGGAGAAGGGAAAGAAGAGAGAACCATAAAACTAATGTCTATGTGTGTGAACGCATAACACAATTTTAAAAAACCCGGACATTGTAAGCAAAGTCAAGTAAGAATTGGGTCACTGTATGAAAGTAACTTCATCAGAAATAACCTGAAGATGTATTCACTGTACTGTTACTGCTACACGCTACATCTAGCAGAACATGAGATGTGTGACTGTGCCAAGCACAAGAATAAGGCACGGTGTGGGGTTACCTGTTTGATTGTTGTACAAAAATCCATCAGCTTCTGCCACTCTGTTTTCACCTGTAATAACAAACATATTCTTTATAAAGACACACACAAGATTTATATCTATCTCCCCACATCCACCCACCCACACAGAGAGAGAGAGAGAGAGAGAGAGAGAGAGAGAAACAGAGAGAGAGAGAGAGAGAGAGAGAGAAAGGGGGAGAGAGAGAGAGAGAGAGAAAGGGGGAGAGAGAGAGAGAGAGAGAGAGAGAGAGAGAGAAAGGGAGAGAGAGAGAGAGAGAGAGAGAGAGAGAGAGAGAGAGAGAGAGAGAGAGAGAGGACATTTACATTAAATACATACAGAAAGTACATACAAATGTACATATATTTCTATCTGGCATGCCCATCTGCTTCAACATCAGGGTAACATGTTTCACCCATCATTACTACCTACACTATCTTGCAGTGTTGGATAAGGGGGAGGGGGTGTCTTGAGCCTGAGAAATTAAGGCCGCCTGGCTAGTGCAGTCGCCGTGTTTTCTTTTCATCACCGACAAAACAATCTCCATCACCACACTAAGGGTTCAAACCCTGGTCTCCCAAATGAGAACCTGGTGTTCTAGCCACTCGGCCAGACACTTCACTTTCAAATCATAATGCCACCAACCTAAGCGATGAGAGCTTTATTTCTTATTTGTTTCTAAGTCTCTAGCATCTACTTTCCTCGCTCATTCTTCTTTTCATTTACATCATGTTAACCTACTACATGTACTTCTATGTTCAATAATTGTCTGCATCTAAAATTATTATGTTTGTGTCAATTTAAGGCTGTCAAATTCGTGCATTCCTAGCAACACATCTACCCTCTTCCTCGTGTTCGTTATCCAAGTTAGCTTTCCCAGGAGGTTGTGTAATAGATTCCATGGTCTCACACTGGTGAAGTCATCTTTGCTGTTCAATCCACAGGTTCAGCATCCTAACAGATCTGTCCAGAACAGCCGCATGCACGACAAGAGAAGGTAGGGGCAGTATGTGGGCATTCTCCGCCACCCATGGCTTCCTTAAATGCAAGCTGCACACATGATGCTCTGGTGCTGAGCTCACCTATGGAATCGTCACACTGTGAACATGGCTTTTCATTTTCACTCTTGCATATCAACCTCACTGTGCCTTTAGGAACCAGTGGGATGCAGTCTGTAGACTCAGCACTTTGATGACTTCCTGACAATGAGCAGTTGCTCAGAATGGAACCAACAGGTATCTTCTTCTTCTGCGTTCATCAGGAGTGTTTAATTGCATTGTGCCAATTTTATTTGTGGCATTTGTTGACTGAGTTAGCCTTCCCGGTTGAAGCAACAGGTATCATGGCATTGTGCACCGTTAGTTTCAGGATCACAGTCTTGGCTAGTGATGGTGTCTATCAGCAATATGATTGACTTCATTGCACTGGCTGTTATCCCATATGGCCTGGTCTCTTTCTACAGAACAGCCTGCAAAGAGTGTGACACAGAGCACAAAAGTGTGACACAGAGCACAAAAGTGTCACACATAGCACAAAAAATGCCATACAAAGCACAAAAGTGCCACACAGAGCTTGAATTCTGCAATGCCAGTGATAACTTCCAAGGGTCTCTTGGAAAAAAAATTGCACTTGAATCTGAATGACGATATCCAAAAACTAAGTCGTAACTCTGGAGCACAGCGCAGGCAGCCTGACCACTGCACCCTCGGGACCCCCTGACTTCTGCTTTGATTTCCCACAGAACAGTGAGTTGTAAGCAGATCACACAACCTGGACAGACATGCAGGGCACGAGACACAGAATCAAACCACAATGAACACTAACCTCTGTCTGTAGAAGTGTGACTGGTTGCACATGCTTTGCTGTGAACAAGTCCTGAAAAATACAACAATTAACAATATACTGTCTCTGACCTTGTAATAGAAGTCTTACAGGTGTCTATATACAGAAGTCTTACAGGTGTCTATATACAGAAGTCTTACAGGTGTCTATATACAGAAGTCTTACAGGTGTCTATATACAGAAGTCTTACAGGTGTCTATATACAGAAGTCTTACAGGCGTTTATATACAGAGGTCTTACAGGTGTCTATATACAGAAGTCTTACAGGTGTTTATATACAGCACAAGAGAAGGCTGGCTGAACAAATGCGTAAAGATGACAAACAGCAAAACTACAGCAATACCCAAATTAACAGTCAAATGACAAAAGTCTGCACACAAAAAACAGTCTAATTTTCCCATTTCAAACAGGCCATGCTGGAATCAATACTCATCTAAAGTGCATCATTTCCCGGACATTCACCCATGTACAGACATTGTTCTCTTCCTTATGAAAACATTGACCACTGTCTCTTCAAATTCCCTGCACTGTATTGTTTTATGTAATCACTATAAACACACCCCCCCCCCCCACACACACAATGGGTATTCCCTTGCTCGCTGAATATTTACGATGTGCCATTTGTCTCAAAGTATCTCTACTTTATTCTCTTTCTTGATAAGAATGGCTTCTGAAGTAGTGGGTTCAATCCCTACACTAATCAGTTGGACTAACATTTTGACTTCTTGTACTTGAAATGGGGATATAAATTACAAGTACTTCTGAAGTCGGAGTGGATTCACCTGAAGGCGAGGAACACCGGGAACAGGGAAAGCTAATCCACATGCAAAAATCAGTCCAGTGCTGCAGTAGCACGTGTATAGAGTAAGTTTGAGTTCAATGCGGGCGAACGCTTAAAAAAATTATTATGGCTCTGGGTTGACAAGAGACGACAACTCTGTAACACTAGGAACAACACTGAAGATTTCAGAATCATTGTGGGGAGTGGTAACTTCAACAGAAACCAAACACAGCAGAATGCTTTCATCACCCTCAAATAAAACAAATCATACTCTTCTTAATTATTTCTTTCCTACTTCTTTGTTGCTATCATACCAGTGGGGCCAGGGCTTCTGACCCTCTAGCATAGAGGAAAATAAGACGTTGTAGCATTGTATATTTGACAGAGATGAAAGGAAAAGAGCAGAACAACATTAAACAAAACTTGGGGGGAACGCATTCAGAATCATACATTTATAGAACACTAAACATGGCGTACCTGAACATAAGCATTCAGAATCATACATTTATAGAACAGTAAACGTGGCGTACCTGAACATAAGCATTCAGAATCATACATTTATAGAACACTAAATGTAGCATACCTGAACATAAGCATTCAGAATCATACATTAATAGAATACTAAATGTAGCGTACCTGAACATAAGCATTCAGAATCATACATTTATAGAATACTAAATGTAGCGTACCTGAACATAAGCATTCAGAATCATACATTTATAGAATACTAAATGTAGCGTACCTGAACATAAGCATTCAGAATCATACATTAATAGAACACTAAATCCCGGGAAGGTTAACCCGGTCAACAAATGCCCGCAGAAGTCGGATGTGTCGGCCTAACGGCGCAAGAACGCAGCTCTGCTGTAAACAGGCACAACGCAATCACGTCCGAAAAAAAAATAAAACTCCGGATGAACGAAGAAGAAGAAGAAGAACACTAAATGTAGCGTACCTGAACATAAGCATTCAGAATCATACATTTATAGAATACTAAATGTAGCGTACCTGAACATAAGCATTCAGAATCATACATTTATAGAACACTACATGTAGCGTACCTGAACATAAGCAGCAAGGCTATACAACAAATCCAAGTACTTTGAAAACTGGTCCCACTTCTTCTGCTGGCCTAGCAACAACAAAACAATTTAACAAATAATTGTATCTGCTAGACAGAAAACTTTAAACCAAAAAAAGAAATACACACACCATGAAATGTCAGGAAAGAAAAAAACGTGGTTTTCCCTATAAGTTTAAACACAATAAAAATGCCTTTATAACAACAAGACTTAATGTGACACTGGTTAAACAGATGCAGCTTTTAAGGGCTAGGGGAGGGCTGTGTTGTTGGTAAACAAACTAACAGAAAACAATGGTTGTGATATAAAATGCTGAATATGATTGATGTTCTGAGTGTTATTTTAGCATTTTAAAAGCTGAAACTGGCGATATTCTGTATGCTGTATTGACAGCTACAATCGGCTGATATTCTGTGTTTTAATCTTGTAATTAAAACTGGCTGATATTCTGTATGTTGAATTGACAACTGAAACTGGCCCAGGTGCATATTTCATAATCTGAATACGCCCAGATGGAGATCAAACCCATGACCACGAGGTCCACAGGTAAATGTCTAGCCACTATGCCATCAAATCTCCTTAATGGTCTGGTCTATTATTTAGCTGCTGAGGGATGCAAATCTCAGGCAACCAAGCAACTAGCCGGACATCGGAGTATGAGACACAGACAGCATGACACCATGAGACAACCCTGACAGGATTGTCCTGAAATATCTTGCTGAAATAGATTGGAACATGGTACAAATCAAGTTAGGAGTGGACATTATGCCTCAAAATTGACATTATGCCTCAAGGTTGGGGAGCCAAGCCAAAAGGTTGCAGTGTCCATCTCAGACTCAGAAAGTACTAGGCTTGATCTCAGCACAGGGCAGGGAATGTGTCCAAGAACACGGGTATCTAATGATGTCATGCGTCCCCCTGAACTCTTGGGTAGTGAGATCAGATACCCAGCATTTTCTGATAAAGGCAAAAAGTCCAGTGAATAAGGTGTGCATGTTCAAAGTTGAAAATCATAGAGTTGGTCATAAGTCCACTGCCTTGGTAAAATTGTTAGGAATGGACACTTTCCTATGGGTAGATAGAGCTGGTAACCCAGGATGGAATCTGTTTAGATGAAGCAAACCGTACACAAACGAATGCCGAAGTCTGAAACACTGACCTTTGAGATACATAACTAGAAGTGACACTCCCCTCAAAAGAGGAACAAATAAAAAGATACCCGTAAGCTACTCCCACCCCTAATATGTACCCGTGAGCTACTCTGACCCCTAATATGTACAATGTACAACAGGCAGCAGACGTACCTGTGAAGAGGGTCAAGACACTGTCCAACACCTTGAAGATGAAAGTTGTTGTCAGCTTGCGGGCTGGACTATCCTCCGGCAGGTTGACACAGCTCTGACACTGAAACAGAAATGTGTGCAAACTATTATGTAACTAGAGTATCCTACTGCAAACTACTGAACGTAAAACTTGCCAAGACATCAACAGCAGCTGGAAAATGCTGGTGTTGACTGCAATGTCCTGTAAAATAGAATATGCAAAAAAAATAAAAAAATTTCCTATGGCATGTTGACACAGCTCTGACACTGAAATAGAGATGTCTACAAACTATTTTCAAATTGAAAATAATGTTTTCCCGTAGTGAATTTGGATAACGAAGACACAAATAATGGATAGCAATATTTATTTCCTGGTATATTTTGATGCACCTCGTCAGGTACATACTGCAGAAATCACACATCATGATCTAAAGTAATCAGATAAATCCTTCAAGCTGAAATATACAGCACACACATTCACAGTAATTTGAATATTATCAAATTCACAAACTGGACTATCATCACTGAATGCCACTGGTGCTCAAATCTCAGAATTGCAACAAGCATGTGGCACATGATTAACTTCATTTTGATGTTGGATCACCAATCCTCTTGTGTCTGTACAAAGCCTTCAAGTCTCGTAACCCCTCACCTGATCCCAACAAGATAATTGGTGCCACAGTGGCATAGTGATTACTGTACTGGCCTGCCAAGACAATGATCCAGGTTCAACCCCCAATAGACAGGATTATGTTTTCTGACAGTTACGGCTCTGGGATCGAACCAGCCTCATAAAGATAAGTCCCAGGCTATTTTTAGAATTTTTATTAACACTGGAATTAGTGGAACTGCAGTAAAGCTTAAAACAAATAACACAAATGAATCACCAAGCAATGAGAAGTAGACAGCAAGTTTTACTGTATAAATATATTTTCATTGTGTGTTTCTCGTGTAGTTGTACTGGTGTGTGTTTGTTGTTTCTGTGCTGACAGAGGCCTTGGCTGCAACATCCATTTTGTCACTTGCCGTCGACTTCTCAATTGTTTTGGAGATTCATTATCAGAAACTGTATGGAGATTCATTATCAGAATTTGTATGGAGATTGTCTGTGAAAGAAAGGCATTAAGGCAGAGAACAGACCACCTCAACCCTGCATGCTATGGCCTAGAATGGACCTCCAGCACTTGAGGCGGACACCATACCCCGAGACCACTCAGCTGCCCCCCCCCCCCCAATCATTAATTGTAACAAACTATTACTAAACAAAACTAGCTGCTTACATGGTCAATCTTCTTTGTTGCCTTGCTAACATTGAAGTAAGCCAGCCTGAGAAACAGAGCCAGGACTGAACGCTGTGTCTCAGCCGAGCTGAGCAACTGTGACGAGGATATGTGCTGCAGTTGTCGCAAACATGTTTCAATTTGTTTCGCCTTCTTTACTGGACTGTCTGATCTGTGTAAGAAATTAACAGAAATGCTTTATTCTTTATTTTGTTGCAATTGACTATAATACTAGCATTTAGTGACAATAAAAGAAGTTTCCAAATTAGAGAAAACAGAATCAATTTCCATTAATAAAAATATTAAACATATGATCCATCGATCTTCTTCCTCTTCGTTCATCTGAAATGTTTGCCTGGATGTAATTGTGTTGTGCCTGTTTACAGCAGAGCTGCAATATTTGCGCCTTTCGGCCGACACATCCAACTTCTTCAAGTTTTTGTTGACAGGGGTAATCTTCCTGGGTCATTTTCTATTTTCTACCAGTCCAGTCTAAACGCAAAAACTTTTGCCCAGCGAAAATAGTGGCTGAGTGCCTATGGTAAAGTTGTGACATTTGTGTTCAGAGCCACAACAAGCTTCACTGTAGCATTTGCTATCTGGGTCCACCTTCCATGTAGCATGCTAGAACATTCCACGCTCTCTGTAAATAAACATGTTGGATGTGCCATATTTTTCAAAAATTAAATATTCTTTTGTTTTCTTTTCCCCAACTGTCAGTGCCTGTAAGGTTCTCAGCCACTGGAACAATCATTATTTGTCTGTTTCTATACCTGATGGTGTTGTGAAATCATAAATCAATATTTATTAGAGATATAACTTAATGCTCTGAAAATCTCTATATTGTTGAAAATTACTGACATCAAATACAACAGTAAGAACAAATGGAGGATACTCAGAATCCTTCACCATAAGATTGAGAGTATGACAAGGTTGTGTCCTGTTCCCCCCTCTTGTTCATAACCTATATAGACAGCATATGTAAAGAAAGCTGCCAAAGAGAGACAATAACAACACCGCATGAAGAACAGAACACAGAAGAAGAACCAACGGCAAATCACACCATTAAATTAGAATCAAAATTACAAGACCACATAAATAGTCTGAACGAAGTGTGTATAGAACATAACATTAAAATTAGCACAAGTAAAACAGAGGTAATGACTACAACAGAAGAAGAAAGCACAATAAACATTCATCAAGAAGAACGCCCCATGAATCAAATACAGAGTTTCAAGTATTTAGAAGGTATAATATCATCCAATGGCAAGTCAGCAGATGAGATCGAAAACAGATGCAATAAGGCAAACCAACTCACTGGACAAATGGCATCAATACTAAAGAACAAACATGTATCAATAGCCACTAAGAAAGCACTCTACAGCGCAATCTTCCTACCAAGTCTATGCTACCAATGCCAAACCTGGACAATGACAGAAAAAGAGAAAAGAAAAATCACAACAGAAATGAGATTCCTGAGAAGAATACTCAATGTATCAAGAAGTGAGAAAATCAGAAACAAAGTAATAAGGACTAAAGTTGGGGTTATAGCAGTGCTAGATTTTATCAGAACATAGCAGGTTAAATGGTTTGGCCATGCAACTAGATTACCAACTAACAGTATACCTCAACAAGCAATGATTACAGATCAGATGGAAGCAGAGGAAGAGGCCAGCCAAGTAAACGATGGATAGAGGGAATTACAGAGACAATGGGAACCTCGATGAATGAAGCCACGGCTAATCTCCCGCTGTTTATGCTTCACCTCAACACTGCAAGGTACAAGAGGAACCTGATGAGATGAGAAATGCAACACAGTATACACCAGATACTCAGCAATAAAAAAGACAATAAATTCAGCACTTACATCACTTGCCAGTTGTCCTTTTCCATGACCATGGCCAAAAGAACTTGGCTGTAACTGTCTGCCTCCTCCTTAGAAAGCTAAAATGTATTTATAAAAATACAGTTATCAATCAGTATAATACACTGTATTCTTTATATTATTAATTTGTCAGACTGCCAGAGAATGGAAGAAACTAGTTTTCACATATAAACTACATAAACATGTTAGCTACATACATGGCCTTGTCAAGTTGTAAACATTGATGCACCTCAAGTTATTACAGCTGTAAACATTTGTGCACCTCAAGCTATTACAGCTGTAAACATTTATACACCTCAAGTTATTACAGCTGTAAACATTTATACACCTCAAGTTATTACAGCTGTAAACATTTAGACACCTCAAGCTATTACAGCTGTAAACATTTATACACCTCAAGTTATTACAGCTGTAAACATTTAGACACCTCAAGTTATTACAGCTGTAAACATTTAGACACCTCAAGTTATTACAGCTGTAAACATTGATGCACCTCAAGTTATTACAGGTGTAAACATTGATGCACCTCAAGTTATTACAGGTGTAAACATTGATGCACCTCAAGTTATTACAGCTGTAAACATTGATGCACCTCAAGTTATTACAGCTGTAAACATTTATACACCTCAAGTTATTACAGCTGTAAACATATAGACATCTCAAGTTATTACAGCTGTAAACATTTAGACACCTCAGGTTATAACAGCTGTAAACATTGATGCACTTCAAGTTATTACAGCTGTAAACATTTATGCACCTCAAGTTATTACAGCTGTAAACATTTATGCACCTCAAGTTTTTACAGCTGTAAACATTTATACACCTCAAGTTATTGACAGCTGTAAAACATTGATGACACCTCAAGTTATTACAGCTGTAAACATTTAGACACCTCAAGTTATTGACAGCTGTAAACATTTAGACACCTCAAGTTATTACAGCTGTAAACATTTAGACACCTCAAGTTATTACAGCTGTAAACATTTAGACACCTCAAGTTATTACAGCTGTAAACATTTAGACACCTCAAGTTATTACAGCTGTAAACATTTAGACACCTCAAGTTATTACAGCTTTAAACATTGATGCACCTCAAGTTATTACAGCTGTAAACATTTATGTACACCTCAAGTTATTACAGCTGTAAACATTTAGACACCTCAAGTTATTACAGCTGTAAACATTTAGACACCTCAAGTTATTACAGCTGTAAACATTTAGACACCTCAAGTTATTACAGCTGTAAACATTTATGTACCTCAAGTTATTACAGCTGTAAACATTTAGACACCTCAAGTTATTACAGCTGTAAACATTTATGCACCTCAAGTTATTACAGCTGTAAACATTTATGCACCTCAAGTTATTACAGCTGTAAACATTTATGCACCTCAAATTATTACAGCAGTAAACATTTATGCACCTCAAGTTATTACAGCTGTAAACATTTAGACACCTCAAGTTATTACAGCTGTAAATGTTTATGCACCTCAAGTTATTACAGCTGTAAACATTTATGCACCTCAAGTTATTACAGCTGTAAACATTTAGACACCTCAAGTTATTACAGCTGTAAACATTTATGTACCTCAAGTTATTACAGCTGTAAACATTTAGACACCTCAAGTTATTACAGCTGTAAACATTGATGCACCTCAAGTTATTACAGCTGTAAACATTTATGCACCTCAAGTTATTACAACTGTAAACATTTGTGCACCTCAAGTTATTACAGCTGTAAACGTTTATGCACCTCACGTTATTACAGCTGTAAACATTTATGCACTTCTAGTTTTTACAGCAGTAAACTCATCAGGATTGTAAGAACACTAAGTCTGCATGCAAACAACATATTAACACCTTCCTCAGAGACAAACTGAGGAGGAACACCGGTATCAGAGATTATTGGCAGTACAGGAGACAGAGACCTGTAGACAGACACGATCACCAATGCCAATCAGCAGTACAGGAGACAGAGGCCTGTAGACAGACACGATCACCAATGCCAATCAGCAGTACAGGAGACAGACATGATCACCAATGCCAATCAGCAGTACAGGAGACAGAGGCCTGTAGACAGACACGATCACCAATGCCAATCAGCAGTACAGGAGACAGAGGCCTGTAGACAGACACATCACCAATGCCAATCAGCAGTACAGGAGACAGAGGCCTGTAGACAGACACAATCACCAATGCCAATCAGCAGTACAGGAGACAGAGGCCTGTAGACAGACACAATCACCAATGCAATCAGCAGTACAGGAGACAGAGGCCTGTAGACAGACACAGTCACCAATGCCAATCAGCAGTACAGGAGACAGAGGCCTGTAGACAGACACAGTCACCAATGCCAATCAGCAGTACAGGAGACAGAGGCCTGTAGACAGACACAGTCACCAATGCCAATCAGCAGTACAGGAGACAGAGGCCTGTAGACAGACACGATCACCAATGCCAATCAGCAGTACAGGAGACAGAGGCCTGTAGACAGACACAGTCACCAATGCCAATCAGCAGTACAGGAGACAGAGGCCTGTAGACAGACACGATCACCAATGCCAATCAGCAGTACAGGAGACAGAGGCCTGTAGACAGACACGATCACCAATGCCAATCAGCAGTACAGGAGACAGAGGCCTGTAGACAGACACGATCACCAATGCCAATCAGCAGTACAGGAGACAGAGGCCTGTAGACAGACACGATCACCAATGCCAATCAGCAGTACAGGAGACAGAGGCCTGCAGACAGACACGATCACCAATGCCAATCAGCAGTACAGGAGACAGAGGCCTGCAGACAGACACGATCACCAATGCCAATCAGCAGTACAGGAGACAGAGGCCTGTAGACAGACACGATCACCAATGCCAATCAGCAGTACAGGAGACAGAGGCCTGCAGACAGACACGATCACCAATGCCAATCAGCAGTACAGGAGACAGAGGGCCTGCAGACAGACACGATCACCAATGCCAATCAGCAGTACAGGAGACAGAGGCCTGCAGACAGACACGATCACCAATGCCAATCAGCAGTACAGGAGACAGAGGCCTGCAGACAGACACGATCACCAATGCCAATCAGCAGTACAGGAGACAGAGGCCTGTAGACAGACACGATCACCAATGCCAATCAGCAGTACAGGAGACAGAGGCCTGTAGACAGACACGATCACCAATGCCAATCAGCAGTACAGGAGACAGAGGCCTGTAGACAGACACAGTCACCAATGCCAATCAGCAGTACAGGAGACAGAGGCCTGTAGACAGACACGATCACCAATGCCAATCAGCAGTACAGGAGACAGAGGCCTGTAGACAGACACGATCACCAATGCCAATCAGCAGTACAGGAGACAGAGGCCTGTAGACAGACACGATCACCAATGCCAATCAGCAGTACAGGAGACAGAGGCCTGTAGACAGACACGATCACCAATGCCAATCAGCAGTACAGGAGACAGAGGCCTGTAGACAGACACGATCACCAATGCCAATCAGCAGTACAGGAGACAGAGGCCTGTAGACAGACACGATCACCAATGCCAATCAGCAGTACAGGAGACAGAGGCCTGCAGACAGACACGATCACCAATGCCAATCAGCAGTACAGGAGACAGAGGCCTGCAGACAGACACGATCACCAATGCCAATCAGCAGTACAGGAGACAGAGGCCTGTAGACAGACACGATCACCAATGCCAATCAGCAGTACAGGAGACAGAGGCCTGCAGACAGACACGATCACCAATGCCAATCAGCAGTACAGGAGACAGAGGCCTGTAGACAGACACGATCACCAATGCCAATCAGCAGTACAGGAGACAGAGGCCTGTAGACAGACACGATCACCAATGCCAATCAGCAGTACAGGAGACAGAGGCCTGCAGACAGACACGATCACCAATGCCAATCAGCAGTACAGGAGACAGAGGCCTGTCAGACAGACACGATCACCAATGCCAATCAGCAAGTACAGGAGACAGAGGCCTGTAGACAGGACACGATCACCAATGGCCAATCAGCAGTACAGGAGACAGAGGTCTGTCAGACAGACACGATCACCAATGCCAATCAGCAAGTACAGGAGACTAGAGGCCTGTAGACAGACACGATCACCAATGCCAATCAGCAGTACAGGAGACAGAGGCCTGTCGACAGACATGATCACCAATGCCAATCAGCAGTACAGGAGACAGAGGCCTGTAGACAGACACGATCACCAATGCCAATCAGCAGTACAGGAGACAGAGGCCTGTAGACAGACACGATCACCAATGCCAATCAGCAGTACAGGAGGACAGAGGCCTGTAGACAGACACGATCACCAATGCCAATCACGCAGTACAGGAGACAGAGGCCTGTAGACAGACACGATCACCAATGCCAATCAGCAGTACAGGAGACAGAGGCCTGTAGACAGACACGATCACCAATGCCAATCAGCAGTACAGGAGACAGAGGCGCAGACAGACACGATCACCAATGCCACTCCGCAGTACAGGAGACAGAGCCCAAGATCACAATGCCAATCAAGCAGTACAGGAGACAGAGGCCTGTAGACAGACACGATCACCAATGCCAATCAGCAGTACAGGAGACAGAGGCCTGTAGACAGACACGATCACAAATGCCAATCAGCAGTACAGGAGAAGAGGCCTGTAGACAGACACGATCACCAATGCCAATCAGCAGTACAGGAGACAGAGGCCTGTAGACAGACACGTCACCAATGCAATCAGCAGTACAGGAGACAGAGGCCTGTAGACAGACACGATCACCAATGCCAATCAGCAGTACAGGAGACAGAGGCCTGTAGACAGACACGATCACCAATGCCAATCAGCAGTACAGGAGACAGAGGCCTGTAGACAGACACGATCACCAATGCCAATCAGCAGTACAGGAGACAGAGGCCTGTAGACAGACACGATCACCAATGCCAATCAGCAGTACAGGAGACAGAGGCCTGTAGACAGACACGATCACCAATGCCAATCAGCAGTACAGGAGACAGAGGTCTGTAGACAGACACGATCACCAATGCCAATCAGCAGTACAGGAGACAGAGGCCTGTAGACAGACACAATCACCAATGCCAATCAGCAGTACAGGAGACAGAGGCCTGTAGACAGACACAATCACCAATGCCAATCAGCATGGACTATAAGATGTCAATTGAGAGAAATTTGTCAATTCCATTAAGGGAAGCTACATCACTTCAGAGGAACCTTTCAATTATACTAACATAATAAATGTCACTTGAGAGGAATCTGTCAATTATACTAACATAATAAATGTCACTTGAGAGGAATCTGTCAATTATACTAACATAATAAATGTCGCTTGAGAGGAATCTGTCAATTATACTAACATGCAGGTCCGCATGGTCGAATGGGTAAGGACGAGTGTTCTTAAACATCCGTTGTGCTGATGCCGAGGTAAGCGGTTCAACCCCTACACCAGACAGCTGGACTAAAATGTTGACCTGTCGTCCTTGACTTGGGGTCGTAAATTACAAGTACCTCTGAAGTCAGAGTGGGTCCGCCTGATGGTGAGGGACACTGTTAATTTTTTTGTTTTTTTTGTTTTTAGCATATCCTTTACAGGACTTAGCTGTCAACACCAGCATCTTTCAGCTGAATGTTGATCTCTTGGCAAGATTACGCTCAGTAGTTTGCCATTGCTTTCTGAGCGGCCGGCTCAGTATCCCGCAAGTCACGAGCGGGGGTCGAACCGCCTCAGCTCTCGCTCCGTTACGAGACTCTGCGTGATAAAAGGGATTACAGAGAGAAAGTATTGTAGCCCCTCAGCCAGAGAGACTGGCACACTGTTAATAGGGAAAGCTAATCCACACGCAAAATGCAGTCCATCACTACTATAAATAGTGTGTATGGACTACGCTAGAGTTCAAAGCGAGCGAGCACCCCCCCCCCCCCCCCCCCCCCAAAAAAAAAATTAATACAACTGAATGGCAAAACAGTTAGGAGTTCCCGACAGCAGGCTGTGCAAGTTATAGATTCTTCGGTGGTTGAAGATTGTAAACAGTAGCCTGCTATTGGCTGTCCCTGACACTATCATAGCTTACAGCACATAAAATCTATTTAATGGATGTGGGAGGCAAAGGGAAACCAAATTTACGTACCATAAATAAATTTATGGGTAGTCAGAAAGTTAGATTTATGGTGAAGATGAGAGGTTGCAGTTCTGCCTCAAGCTGAGATCTCAGAATAAGGCTGTGAAATAGTCCAATAATCATTAGTAGTATCTAATAATATCACATGCCCCCAAGGTTTTAGTGTTGTGAGATCAGATACCTAGCCTTCTCAGACTAGGGTAAAAAAATCTGGAGGTCTTGCATACAAGTTCTGCATATTAAAATTCCCACAGCAGTTGGAAATCACCATAAAGCACTGGCAAAACTTTGGAAATCAAATCTGTCTAAAGCAGATTACCTAGAAGAAGCAAACCTGAGATAATCGTATGCCGCAGTCAGACACACTGATCTCTGAGGTTCATGTCCAGGTGTGACAGATTTCCCTCAAAAGAAGAATAAATCAAGAGAAGAAGAAATAGCTATCATAACAGTTTATGGTTGAATAACCCGAAACAACTCAGCTCACTAGAGGAATATCAAATTTATACATCAACACAAATACCAAAGGCTGAGAATATTTAATGTTTGAGATGATGTCTACATCACCTCTCCAAATGTAAAACTTTATGCAGTCTATTTTTAGAAGCTACCCTTCTGTTTCTCTTTCCCTACCCTCACGTCTTCTTTTTTTTTTTAAATATAAAAAACGAAAGACAACTCTTACCAAATCAACCAGGTGTAAGAAGTTATTGGACTTGACCAGGTCGATTCTTCCGGAATGTTCTTGTTGTGGCAAGGCTGCCTCGAGCTTCCATATCCTCTCTAGAACACTGAGAACGCTGATTTTCCCACCTGCCACCTTCTTGCAGACTTGCTGGCACTGACCAGAAAATAATGAACAAAATCATGAATATCTACAGAGATGAACAGCAGATCTATAGGCTAATACTAAAGAAAGCTAGCACAGTCGATAGGAGAGAAAATTTGTGTAGATCTGTGACATCATTTAAGAAATTCACCCTAGTGGGTCTGTGACACTGTTTGAGAAATTCACCCAATGGATCTGTGACATCATTTAAGAAATTCGCCCAATTCACCCCAGTGGGATTTGTGACATCATTTGAGAAACTCACCTAATTTACCATAAGGAACTGATTCACAGAAATAGACGTCTGACTGTGCTTGTTTGGGAAGGGGATGAAAGCAAGGAAGGGAACTGGGTATCCCATGTGTGGAAGTCGTGACCTAGTATTGTATGTGAGAGGAGTCGTGGTAGCACAGTGCCTTCCATGTTAGCCTACTGATCCAGTAGTCCTGTGTTTGAATTCCCCATCAAGGTGGGGATTTGTATTTGGTGTGAGCTCCCAGGTCGACCCAGCCCTTTTCTCCTTCTTTCGTTCACATGAAATTGATTGTCTGTATCTGCCATGTTGCCTCATGCATAAACTTAACACAATCAGCCTGACATGAATACAAGGAAATCTGGCCAGTCAAGGCAGTCTGCATGGTATTGGCCAGGCCAGCCACTGAGTTTCCACTGGTCTATACACACATGGCGCTAACATCATGTACCCAATACACTCCTCAAGGCATGAAAACATGACTTTTACTTGACCTGACCTACGACATGAAGGTACCTGACCTATGACATGAAGGTACCTGACCTATGACATGATGGTACCTGACCTATGAAATGATGGTACCTGACCTACGACATGAAGGTACCTGACCTATGACATGAAGGTACCTGACCTATGACATGATGGTACCTGACCTATGAAATGAAGGTACCTAACCTAGGACATGGCGGTACCTGAACTATGACATGGCGGTACCTGACCTAGGACATGGCGGTACCTGAACTATGACATGAAGGTACCTGACCTATGACATGAAGGTACCTGACCTATGACATGATGGTACCTGACCTATGACATGAAGGTACCTGACCTATGACATGAAGGTACCTGACCTATGTCATGAAGGTACCTGACCTATGACATGATGGTACCTGACCTATGACATGATGGCTCCTGACCTATGACATGATGGCTCCTGACCTATGACATGAAGGTACCTGACCTATGACATGACGGTACCTGACCTATGACATGAAGGTACCTGACCTATGACATGACGGTACCTGACCTATGACATGATGGCTCCTGACCTATGACATGAAGGTACCTGACCTATGACATGAAGGTTCCTGACCTATGACATGATGGTACCTGACCTATGACATAGCGGTACCTGACCTATGACATGACGGTACCTGACCTAGGACATGGTGGTACCTGACATATGACATGAAGGTACCTGACCTATGACATGACAGTTCCTGACCTAGGACATGGCGGTACCTGACCTATGACATGAAGGTACCTGACCTATGACATGACGGTTCCTGACCTATGACATGATGGTTCCTGACCTATGACATGAAGGTACCTGACCTATGACATGAAGGTACCTGACCTATGACATGAAGGTACCTGACCTATGACATGATGGTTCCTGACCTATGACATGACAGTTCCTGACCTATGACATGACGGTTCCTGACCTATGACATGACGTTTCCTGACCTATGACATGAAGGTACCTGATGTATGACATGAAGGTACCTGACCTATGACATAAAAGCCTGACAGCAGACTCCACAATCAGATGACATTGACCTCTCACAGCCAGTGTCTGCTATGAAATACAGTTAAACTAGTTCAGTGATCCCTGCGGAACACAAGGTAACAAATCTGTTTACACATTGTTCATGTACCAGTGTGTGTGTGTGTGAGACAGACCATCAGTATCTTTGCAAGAGAAGCTGCGGCAAGCAGCGGTTATTTGACATTCTCCATTCTGCTCTGTACTAACTTTGCCTCTCACACTAGTTATGAAACTATATCCTCATGTTTGTCCATGCAGCGTACACTTTAGTACAGTAAAACCAGAATGAGAATCTATCACATTTCAAGTTTAGATCTGCCCTTTGCATCATAGTAGTGATGATTTACAGTCGTGGGTTGGATTAGTCTTTGGAATAATCCATCTATCTTTAACTCTACTGAGTTGACTGAGTTGACAAGACACTTACCAGAGAGTCCGCAGCAGCCGCCACAGGATCGTTCCTCTTGGTGATTGTAGTGGAATACACATTTTGCTAGTCCAGGACTCAGCAGCACATCCATCACCTGCAGCCACAGATAACAATAGAGCTACATAAAAGGTACAACCACAGATAACAATAGAGCTACATAAAATGTACAACCACAGATAACATAACTACATAAAAGTACAACCACATAACAATAGAGCTACATAAAAGTACAACCACATAACAATATAACTACATAAAAGTACAACCACATAACAATTGAGATACATAAGAGTTACATCCACAGATAACAATAGAGCTACATAACAGATACAACCACAGATAACAACAGAGAACTACATAACAGGTACAACCGCAGATAACAACAGAGAACTACATAACAGGTACAACCACAGATAACAACAGAGAACTACATAACAGGTACAACCACGGATAACAACAGAGAACTACATAACAGGTACAACCACAGATAACAACAGAGAACTACATAACAGGTACAACCACAGATAACAATAGAGAACTACATAACAGGTACAACCACAGATAACAACAGAGAACTACGTAACAGGTACAACCACAGATAACAACAGAGAACTACATAACAGGTACAACCACAGATAACAACAGAGAACTACATAACAGGTACAACCACAGATAACAACAGAGAACTACATAACAGGTACAATCACAGATAACAATAGAGAACTACATAACAGGTACAATCACAGATAACAATAGAGAACTACATAACAGGTACAATCACAGATAACAATAGAGAACTACATAACAGGTACAATCACAGATAACAACAGAGAACTACATAACAGGTACAACCACAGATAACAACAGAGAACTACATAACAGGTACAATCACAGATTATAATAGAGAACTACATAACAGGTACAATCACATATAACAATAGAGAATTACATAACAGGTACAATCACAGATAACAATAGAGAACTACATAACAGGTACAATCACAGGTAACAATAGAGAACTACATAACAGGTACAATCACAGATAACAACAGAGAACTACATAACAGGTACAATCACAGATAACTACATAACAGGTACAATCACAGTTAACAATGGAGAACTACATAACAGGTACAATCACAGATAACAGTAGAGAACTACATAACAGGTACAACCACAGATAACAATAGAGAACTACATAACAGGTACAACCACAGATAACAATAGAGAACTACATAACAGGTACAACCACAGATAACAATAGAGAACTACATAACAGGTACACTACAGATAACAATAGAGAACTACATAACAGGTACAACCACAGATAACAATAGAGAACTACATACCAGGTACACCCACAGATAACAATAGAGAACTACATAACAGGTACAACCACAGATAACAATAGAGAACTACATAACAGGTACAACCACAGATAACAATAGAGAACTACATACCAGGTACAACCACAGATAACAATAGAGAACTACATAACAGGTACAACCACAGATAACAATAGAGAACTACATAACAGGTACAACCACAGATAACAATAGAGAACTACATAACAGGTACAATCACAGATAACAATAGAGAACTACATAACAGGTACAACCACAGATAACAACAAAGAGCTTCATAACAGGTACAATCACAGACAACAATAGAGCTACATAAGTGGTACAACCACAGATAACATGACAGTATTGTAAAGCTCTTATTCCCCTCTCCAAGCTCAGAAACTATCAGGGAGTGCAAATCAGGTACTGGAACTTCACATCTATCGAGAGTCATATCAGGACATAACCATATCATGATTCAATACAGCACATACAGGATGGGACCTGAGATTAGGACCTGGTTGCAAATATTTCTTCCACAGGTTTAAGATAATTCTTCCACAGGTATTAGATATTTCTTCCGTGGATTTTAGATATTTTTTTTCATGGGTTTTAGATATTTCACTGTCAATTGGCCCCAACCCAATACCCAGATGGTAACATTAAAGGAAGAGAGAAATGGATAGATATGGAGGAAGGATATACAAAGAAGGTATGAAAAAAGGTAAAGACAGAGAGGGGGTGAGATACAGACAGAGGAGAAGGGAAAAGTAAGAGGCAGGAAGGGAGATAAAGAGAGACAGGAAAGGATACTGATACAGACAGACAGCAAGAGATGGATAAAAGAGGGGTAGGTGAGAAGAATAGGTCGGAGAGAGAGAGAGGAGAGAGAGAGAGAGAGAGAGAGAGAGAGAGAGAGAGAGAGAGAGAGAGAGAGAGAGAGAGAGAGAGAGAGAGAGAGAGAGAGAGAGAGAGAGAGAGAGAGAGAGAACAATCAGATGGCTGACCAAGTTATCAACTGATGCAATGATCAAGTCAGATAGCCACATCCAAACTAGCCTAAACCCCACCTGGTCACCATCATCTGTGCCAGCCACAAGCCTGGACGCAATCTTCAAGCCCAACAGTTGTCTCTGGGCCATGGTCTTCAGTTTCTTTTCTGCCAGCTGCTCCATCAGTTTCTCTAAGAAACACATGCAGACAAACATATCAATTCACAAACATGTACACGCATAAATCTTTTTAGCTGAGATATACTAATATACAGATAATAAAAAGCTGGTGGCTGTGTTTCACAATTCCACATACCGGGTTAGAAATCAGTCTCAGGCCATTTGGAAGCAGAGTCTGTTCTTGTAAGAACGAACAAAAATCTTTATTTTCAAAGGGTTAAGAATTGGGCACGCAGGCCCGTCTGACCTGCCCTTCTTCTCTATTTCCTCTCATACATTCTTTCATTCAAAATCTCTTATGAGGTAAATCTTGGACAACAAAAGAACAATAAGCATTAAAACACATGAAAAATAATCAATAATACATGACTCACTGAGGCAATGTTTAACATGGGCATTATAAATACCTAAGGAAGGTGTAGTGTACCATACATAAGAACAAAGGCTAGGGCAACAAAGCCTGACTGAAAACGTGAGCAGGCAGATCCCACAAGCCCGCAAACACAGTCTTCCTATGGGAGGAGAAATCTTAAAACTGCCAAAGTTGGAAGAAGTTGGCTTCTGTGGCACAGGACCAATAAACAGCCATCCATGCACTACAGTGGATGCCATGCACCATGCATAGCAAATGTTTATTGCAGAAGAAGAGGAAGGAGAAAGCAGACTGCCTTGTTTTGATTTTCACAATGGTATGAACCTCAGTCATTCAGAAAGCACTGGTAAACTACTGTACATAAATTTGCTTAGAAAATTACAAACAGCCAAAACAAAATGTTGGGTTTTATTGTGACATCCTATAAAGGCAATAAAACGAACCTAATTATAAACATATTGTCTTTGTAGTAGATTTATAGAATGTACACCTACTACAGTGAAAGTCTAGGGTTTAACTCTCACGCAAAACATGGTCTATGGCATAACAGCAAGCAAATTGAGATAAAATGTGTGAGAACATGCATGTTTCCTGTGGTAACATACATACGTGAGTCATGTACCATTTTGCATTTATTGCAAAAAAAAACAATAAGGGCTTTTGAGCTTAAATGTTACAGAAAAGTTCTTAGATAAAAGTGGACTAAGAATTTGTAAAAATTCTGACATTCCACAAAATCTGAAAATCAAAGACAACTCGTTCATAGACAGCATGTCTCAGAAACATTGAGAAAATTTGAAAAAAGATAGCAAATTGTTGGAAGAAAGAAATACTGTTTATTGTTTGTTGCATGACTTCAATCGTAATGTTTGAGTGGAGGCGTCAGCTGATAAATAAACCCGTGTTTGCCTTTTGGCATCTTGTTTCTATTGCCTTCTCAGACAAGGAGGGAAAAAACGCGTAAAAGGACCCATGAGAACATTTTTAAAATTCCTCGGCAGTTAGAAATTGAAAAGGTCTGGCTGAATAGGTCACTGCCTAGGCAAAGATTTTAAAACCCACAAAAGAATATTTATAGCTTGTGTGATTTTCTTCCTCTTTCACCTTTATCTCCCGTCACCAATGGGGCATAGGTGATAAACCAATTCACTCCGAGCCCTCGTATCCCTAGCTTTCCCATGTCTGTTGCACATTATTCATTTCTGCCTCCACTTGCCTTCTCCATATGTTTTAGGCCTACCTCTATTTCTTTCCCAGCTCCGTGGCGAAGGGATCTGACGCAGTTCGTAATCCTGCATACCTGTGTTCGAAACTCAGCTGTGTGGGATTTGGCAGCAGACTGTCTTGCGTTGGTTTTACGAAATGGTATGGGTGCCAGTCATTCAGAAAGCAATGGCAAACAACTGAACGTACACTTGCCAAGAGATCACAACAGCAAAATAGGCTGGTTTTGACTGCGACATCCTGTAAATGATATGCAACTAACTATTTAACTATTTCTTTCATCGTGTGGATTCCAGACAAAAACCTTTCTAGTTATACTGTTCTCAGGTTTTCTCAAGGTATGCCCTACCCAACTCCAGCCACTTTTCTTCACCTCTTGGTTTACTTGATATTTCTCTAGTTCTCTCCCTCTACACAGAATTCACTCACAACCCTACCCTACAAGGAACAGCTGTGCATATGTGAATGCGAGGCTCAGAAATACACTGAACATAAAATGTTAAATGTAAACTTATAAAGAGTTTGGTCATCTGTTACCTCCAAAAGCTCCCCATACTGAAGCAATATTCCTTCCACTCTCCAACAATTGTGGTAAAATCTGGTCTATTAAGACATCTGATCTTTGCACGGATTCCTAGGAAAATACAACTGGGCATTCAACAAGCAGTTGTTTTAAGTTTATAAACATAAACTATTACAAACATGTAATTTCAAGCACAGTTGTCTACATATATAAATAAAATATAACGGGGAAGCTTAAAACTTTATGAAATAATACAATAGCAAAAGTGTTCATAGTTTGGCACAATATAAGATATGATGAAATACCAAAGAGTGTACCTGAAGGTAAGACACCATCATCATCATCAAGTGCCCTGCCAGCTGGCATAGGTGTTCATGCTCTCCACAGATCTCGGTCTTTGGTGTTCTGGATCAACTCTGCTGGTGATTTCTTCCATATCACTGTCTCAATCCATCCAGCATAATTTCTCTTGGTCTGCCTTTGCCTCTATTCCCCTCAATCTTTCCAGTTGTCACGATGTTCTCCAATGCCTCTCTTTTCATCACATGACCAAAGAAAGCTGTTTGTCTATTGCGTATTGTTGTATATAAAGTTATAGTTTCATTAGCCTCTGTCAGGTAATCGTTGTTAGTTACTCTGGCAGCCAAAGGAATTCGCAACATTCGTCTCTCAGAAGCTCGTGTCACCTGTGGCTCATGACTATCCCTGTTGGACGAGGATATCCTAAGACAGCCATTAACGTCGTTCACTAGCTCTGAAATGTGTTTTGCCATGAAGTCTTGGGAAGATAATGTGGTGGTTTCCCCTTACCCACCACATAACATCTGGGGGTCTTTGGCCTCTGCTTTTGACAGCCATTTCCGACTATTAGGATTCTTCTTATTCTTCTTCAGCTGCGTTCATCCGGAGTTTTTTCGGATGTGATTGCGTTGTGCCTGTTTACAGCAGAGCTGTGTTCTTGCGCCGTTAGGCCGACACATCCGACTTCTGCGGGCATTTGTTGACCGGGTTAACCTTCCCGAGGCTATTAGGATTTATTTATTCTATTTATCAACCAGTCCCATCTTCTCTTTGGCATTCCTCTTCCTCTCTTCCCAGGCATATACCCCTCCATTATTGGAGATAGATAGATACATATACACCCCTAGAATATATGGTATTCAGTTACATAAAAATGTACATGAGGAACACTTATAATAAATACAACTTCAATACAACAAAGAGGTGATAGGATTCCAACACTCACCAACACTGCTGTCAGTAAATTACTGTCATTGTCCTCACTCAAAACTGGGAAACCCCAGTACTTCTTCAAGAACTTCTTCTTCACAGATTCCTGTAAATAACGAGGTTCAATAATACAATCTGTAAGCCGAGAGTATCTAATATATACTAAAGATATACGTGAGTATCACAGCCTCGGATTCTGAATTAAATAGCATATTATTTTTCAAACTTTCATTTTATCTGCATTGTTCTAATTTTTTTCATCTTTTCATTCTCATCTCATCCTTATGCCTTCTCCATATTTTGTGTTTTGTGTATGTATTTGTTTGCTGATGAAGGCTAGTTGCCACAACGTCCTGTGTTGTCCGTAACTGTGTCCTGTAAAGCTGCATTACTTTGTGTTATCTCATATTCTTTAAAAATATACGTGAAATATTGAAAATCTATGCACGCTTAAGGTGACAACAAGTACTATTACTAAAATAAATGTTGTATGCCAACAACACATCTGGTATGAAGAAGCAGTGTGCAAAAAAATACAGGCTTTGTGTTAAATATATATGCTGAGTGCAGAATATATATGTTGTGTGCCGAAATATATGCTGTATGTTACCAATACTTGTTTTATGCAGTAAATATACTCTGTGATTAAATACATATGTTGAATGCAAAAAATATATGCTACATGCAGAAAATAATTACTGCAATAAACCTAAGAGTCCGACACCCACAAAAGAAATGTATTAGCAATGATTCTACTAAACATCTAGTATACGTTGTAAAGAAATACATCTTACAATAAGATCAGAGTAAGTAAATATCATATGTAACCCTAAAACAGCAACTGTAACACAAACATTAAAGTCTGACACTCACCAGAGAAATGTATTAGCAATGATTCTACTAAAACATCTAGTAAAAGGTGAAATGAAATAAGTCTTAAGTAAGACATTAAGCAAATGTCATATTCAACCATAAAGTAGCAAAAGCTACAAACATCAAATATTTCAGAGTTTGTTGCAAGTCCTCCACAGAACATTGCTATCAACCCCAGTATTTATTGGATGTTCTGTGATTTACTAGGCAATTATAGTTCAGTAGTCTGATCAAACGATGCTCTTTGGAATAGCTATCGATTGGGTCATGCGAAAATGCACAAACAACACAAATAGGGGTATCCATTGGGTTGACAAAATTCTAGAAGACCTGGACTTTGCCGACGACATAGTGCTGTTAAGTTCAACACACCCAGATGCCCAAGGGAAAATAAACCATCTCCAAATTGTTTCAGGACAAATTGGTCTCCAAATTAACACTGCAAAAACAAAAACTATTGATCTTACCAACAGTTCAGAAGACACCAAATTAAACAACCATGTTCTTGAAAGAGTCAACAGCTTCACATACCTAGGAAGCAAAATGACATCTACAGGGGACTCAACGCCAGAAATATTATCTAGAATCGCACTGGCATCTGGTGCCTTCAATAAACTGTCAAACATCTGGAAGTAAAAGACACTCAGCAAACATACGAAACTTAAAATCTTCAACTCTTGTGTGATTCCAGTGCTAACGTATGGATGTGAGTTAGAAATCAACAGTAGCTTTAGATAAAAAAATTAGACAATTTTGAGAACAAATGTCTTAGAAAAATTCTAAACCTCCACTGGACAGATTTCAGAACCAATACGCAAATAAGACAAGAGACTAAGCAAGACACTGTATCCAATTTTATAAGAAAACGCCGTTGGAAATACATCGGCCATGTACTCAGAATGGACAAGACAAGACTCCCCAACCAAGCCTTCTTATGGTCACCAGTAGGGAAAAGAAAACGGAGAAGACCAAGAGAGACCCTGCGTAGAACCATCATCAGACAGAGAAGGCTCATTCAACGGCCAAATGAACATCCAAGATCTACAACAGGTAGCAGCGAACCGCCGGACATGGAGAGCCATGACTTCTTCCCTATGCGCCGCCTTAGGCTCAAGAGGAAAGACTAACTAAGTCTGATCAAAGGATATAAAGATGACTAAACTATGTACGATCCTGTTATATTACTTTAAATGTTTCTGTCCTACTTGTTATTTTAAATCTGCCAGTTCAAGACAGTTATTACTTTAACCCCTAAATGTAGTCACTGTCTGTTGTTACTTTAACTCCTTCAATCCCAAACAATTGTTAATTTAACTCCTTCAATCCCATACACTTGTTACTTTAACTCCTTCAATCCCATACAATTGTTACTTTAATTCCTGTCCCAGGGTGTTTTATTTTGAAATAACCATCTCAGGCAAAATGTGTAATCTTTTAAATCCTTATTTGCAATCTAATAAGACTATATATTTTAAACAGTTCAGAAGAATCATTAACAAAAATTCACTATTTTCCTTATGTTGCAGGAGACATCCTGGCAAGGTACACCGAACATGTGAACTGGCACATTTGTTCACTTACTGGAAATCTGGCTCTGCAGGCCAGCAGCAGAGCAACTCTGTCCAGAGTACAAGCTTCCCAGCCTTTCTTCATCCGGACTTTAATCTTGGGCCAAAGGTGGGTTCCAAACACATCAGCAGGCACCTTCAGGTACAGAAAACATAATATACAAGCAGGTTTGAACCAGGGCATTAAGAACAACAGCTGCTCAGTTTTCATCCACTGAACAGAAATGAAATATACATTAAACAACTCAAACATGGGAAAGAAGTCATAATAAAAGATAAACAATAATTAAATTCTTGTCTGGGCAACAATAAAATCTCTCATACTCAAATATTCACAGATCGCTTACCCATATACCCACATCTCACTTACCCAAACACCCACATCTCACTTACCCAAACACCCACATCTGACTTACCCAAATAGCCATATCTGACTTACCCAAATACCCACATCTGACTTACCTAAATACCTACATTTCACTTACCCAAATACCTACATTTCACTTACCCAAATACCCACATCTCAGTTACCTAGCTACCCACATCTCAGTTACCTAAATTACCATATCTCACTTACCCAAACACCCACATCTCACTTACCCAAACACCCACATCTCACTTACCCAAACACCCACATCTCACTTACCCAAATACCTATATTTCACTTACCCAAATAATTACATTTCACTTACCCAAATACCCACATCTCACTAACCCAAATACCTACATTTCACTTACCCAAATACCTACATTTAACTTACCCAAATACCCACATCTCACTAACCCAAATACCTACATTTCACTTACCCAAATAATTACATTTCACTTACCCAAATAATTACATTTCACTTACCCAAATACCTACATCTCACTTACCCAAACACCCACATCTCACTTACCCAAACACACACATCTCACCTACCCAAGCACCCACATCTCACTTACCCAAACACCCACATTTCACTTACCCAAATAATTACATTTCACTTACCCATATACCCACATCTCACTTACCCAAATACCCACATCTCACTTACCCAAATACCCACATCTCACTTACCCAAATACCCACATCTCACTTACCCAAATACCCACATCTCACTTACCCAAATACCCACATCTCACTTACCCAAATACCCACATCTCACTTACCCAAATACCCACAACTCACTTACCCAAATACCCACATCTCACATACCCAACCACCCACACCTCACATACCCAACCACCCACATCTCACATACCCAACCACCCACACCTCATTTACTCAGACACCCACATCTCACAGAAACACCCCACATCTCTCTTACTTAATCCCCCACGTCTCTCTCTCTCTCTCATACATTCACAATGCTCTGACTCTTACACTCACATCTCATTCAATCATTTTCATCTTTCACTTACACACCCGCATATATCTTCCAATGCTGGCAGTCCATTTTATATACCCCCACATCTCTCTCTCCCTCATACATCTACAATGCTCTGACTCTTACACTCCCATCTCATTCAATCACCTTCATCTTTCACTTAAACACCAACATATCTTCCAATGCTGGCAGTCCATTTTATATTTCCCTTGTCGATTACAGCTTTTTCTCTCACTGGATTTGGAAAGAGACTGCTCTACCTTCTCATGACACTGACCGCCTTGGATGTCATGCTTTGCCGTGAGAAGTGAGTATAAACCCTGAACACCAACAGTAGTAGGTGAACACGTTACCATTCTACCACAGAAATACATGACTAGCAAGATAATCATAAGTATGTAGCTTTACCATTCTACCACAGAATTACATGACTAGTAAGATAATCATAAGTATGTAGCTTTACCATTCTACCACAGAATTACATGACTAGTAAGATAATCATAAGTATGTAGCTTTACCATTCTACCACAGAATTACATGACTAGTAAGATAATCATAAGTATGTAGCTTTACCATTCTACCACAGAATTACATGACTAGTAAGATAATCATAAGTATGTAGCTTTACCATTCTACCACAGAATTACATGACTAGTAAGATAATCATAAGTATGTAGCTTTACCATTCTACCACAGAATTACATGACTAGTAAGATAATCATAAGTATGTAGCTTTACCATTCTACCACAGAATTACATGACTAGTAAGATAATCATAAGTATGTAGCTTTACCATTCTACCACAGAATTACATGACTAGTAAGATAATCATAAGTATGTAGCTTTACCATTCTACCACAGAATTACATGACTAGTAAGATAATCATAAGTATGTAGCTTTACCATTCTACCACAGAATTACATGACTAGTAAGATAATCATAAGTATGTAGCTTTACCATTCTACCACAGAATTACATGACTAGTAAGATAATCATAAGTATGTAGCTTTACCATTCTACCACAGAATTACATGACTAGTAAGATAATCATAAGTATGTAGCTTTACCATTCTACCACAGAATTACATGACTAGTAAGATAATCATAAGTATGTAGCTTTACCATTCTACCACAGAATTACATGACTAGTAAGATAATCATAAGTATGTAGCTTTACCATTCTACCACAGAATTACATGACTAGTAAGATAATCATAAGTATGTAGCTTTACCATTCTACCACAGAATTACATGACTAGTAAGATAATCATAAGTATGTAGCTTTACCATTCTACCACAGAATTACATGACTAGTAAGATAATCATAAGTATGTAGCTTTACCATTCTACCACAGAATTACATGACTAGTAAGATAATCATAAGTATGTAGCTTTACCATTCTACCACAGAATTACATGACTAGTAAGATAATCATAAGTATGTAGCTTTACCATTAATCTAATCAGACAACAGAACTGAACACTCTCTAGCACTTACCTGCTGTACAAGATCTCGCAAGACTGTGTCGCAGACTGCTCTCAGGTAAGATTTCTTGTCTTCTATTCTAAAGAGTTCATCAACCAGTGAGGCCAGAACATCGCCACTGAGCTAAAAAATAAACACAGGGTTAGGTTTCTCTCTATCAGACCGTGCAATCAATCTCATGTAAATTAAAACTTTTACCTTCAATATCAGATTATATTATTTGAGCATTTCACAGGTCAGCATGGTGGAATGGGTAAGAATGCGTGTTCTTAAACATCCGTTGTGCTGATGCCGAGGTAAGCGGTTTAACCCCTACACCAGACAGCTGGTCTAAAATGTTGACCTGTAGTCCATGACTTGAGGATGTAAATAACAAGTACCTCTGAAGTTGGAGTGGGTTCGCCTGATGACGAGGGACACACACTGTTAATAGGGAAAGCTAATCCACACACAAAATTCAGTCAATCACTACTATAAATAATGTGTATGGACCACGCTCGAGTCCAAAGCAAGCGAGCGAAAAAAGAAAAAAGAGCTTTTCTCTTGTTAGCTGTGGGGTTTCCACATGAACACTGAACACAGTGGTGGCTACATCGAGAAATGTTATAATTGTTCTTTACTTTTTCAGAATATATTCACACACAAAACAAAAACATTTAAGGTTTTCATTTGAACTGTGTTCAATGCAAGTCCTACAGCACAGATAAAGTGCTTGGATTGATGTAGAAAAACATTCTCTGAGGTCACTACTGGGTGTGCCTGACCCGATCGTGAACAGTCTGTCACAGACGTTACTACGCTGTTTTGAAACTTCCTACTCCATTCATACACTTGCTGATTACATAAATAGACACACATAGTATTATTTGGCGCTCACAGAAGAAGAAGGAAATAGAGATTAGAAGACGCACTAGACAACATAATTTGAAAGCTATAATAGTTACCGACCGGGATCGAACCTGTCACCTCCAAATGACGACGGTGCCTCGCTGCAGGAACAAGTGTACTTCGACGCACAACCAACTATACTATACACTTGCTGGACTGACAGGCATGCATCACCATACCGGACCTTCATTCACCGATGAATTTCTATAGGTTTTACCCCATTACTGATAACAAAATGAGGAGCGGCTGGCCGAGTGCTTAGAACGCCGGACTCTCATTCGGGAGATCCCGGGTTCGATCCCCGGTAAGGTGTGGGATTTTTTTCTGTCGGGGGCAAAAAGAAAATCCTAACCTGCACAGTTCGCGGCGACTGCACTAGCCAGGCGGCCTTTATTCCTCAGGCTCAAAGACCCCTCTGCCATACACCGCAAGGTACTATATTGGCAGTAAATGACAGTTTGACTGATAACAAAACGCTGCTCCACTTTGGTACATGTCAAAAGTGGGGTGGCCATCTTTAGACTGCCCTTCTGACGTCACTGTGTTCGTCTGCACTGTGGTGTTACATGCTTAACACTCTCAACATCCGTAACATTAATACTGACAGGTTACAAGACAATGGCGTGGTTACTGTAATTCCTATCCCACTTTTAAGGTTTTCATTTGAAGCCCCCTCGTCACCTCAAACCCGTGGAGGATATATGACCTGGTTATATCGAATTAGCCTGTCCACACATGTGAAGTTTCCACATATGTGAAGTGTCCACACATGTGAAGTGTCCACACATGTGAAGTGTCCACACATGTGAAGTGTCCACACATGTGAAGTGTCCACACCGTGCTGGTTTCTGAGTTGGAGAGGGGAAGGACAGATCTGTAAAACAATCCCCATGGAGACAGCACTGGGTCAAGAGAAAAATCACTACATCAACCTCAGTTAGCACTAGGTCAAGAGAAAAATCACTACACCAACCTCAGTTGGCACTGGGTCAAGAGAAAAATCACTAAACCAACCTCAGTTGGCACTGGGTCAAGAGAAAAATCACTAAACCAACCTCAGTTGGCACTGGCTCAAGAGAAAAATCACTACTCCAACCTCAGTTCAATAGAGGCAAGCCATTGTCTAGACAACCTGGATGCCAATGCACTGGACTGAGTTACAACTCAGTTTACCAGATGATTCACCAACTAACCAACTAACATTACAAAGTTGAAACTAAGAAAGTCGGAAACATATATGACAGAAACTAAATTTAAAACAAAACTCATTTACTATAATTCAAGTTAAGCAAAGAATTTACCTCAGCAATTCTGCCTGACTGTATGAGAGCAGAGACTGCAAAAGCTTTTCCAAGAAATATTCCACCAAGTTCCTGCAAACAAAAACAATGTTCTGTATGTTTCGCTCTGTATTTCCGGCTATAATATGAATTAAACAATCAGCAATTCAACTCATAGCCAGATAATGTACACTTCACCAAGCTCAAATACTAGTACAGGAACTATAGCTCAATAGCGTCTGCAGCAGTGCATCAGTTTTGTAACTGGGACACTTTGTTACAGATATCCCTTATTATGTGATGCTACCAGCTTGTCCAATATTTTTGGCTTCTGTTTTACAAGTACCATGTATCTGCTTGTAATTTTGTAAGTGGTAACAAGTGACTATATTCTGGTTTCCTCTAACCATACAGCAAACAATAAGAAACCAAGAAGTGTGGCTCCTTCCTGCTTCTGGGAAAGTGGATCAGGTGGCTTGCTGGCAGCACTGGGGTTGACAGATTTTGTGTCTGCCTCAGGCTATTAAGTTCTCAGATGCAAATTCAAGCATCTGATTCTGACTTTTTACAAGAACCATTGGTATCCGATGATGTTACATGTCCTCCTGATCTCTTGAATAGGGAGATTGGATATCTAGCCTTTTCAGATAAGGGCAAAGAATAGTGACCCCTATACAAATTTATCAACATATAGCAAGTCCTTTGCAGAACACTGCCCTCATCACAGCTTGCCAGACTCTCAATCTTTCACTAGTTCCCCTGCCTCATGCATTTTTCTGCCCAGGGAGTCATGAATGTGTTGTCTGCCATCATACTGAGATATAGCTGATATCATACAACAAAACAAAGAGCTAAACCTGATAAGGCTGATGTCTACATAAAACATAACAAGAGATAAAGCTGATAAGTCTGATTTCTACATAAAAAATAAGAAGAGATAAAGCTGATAAGACTGATTTCTACATAAACATAACAAGAGATAAAGCTGATAAGACTGATTTCGACATAAAACATAAGAAGAGATAAAGCTGATAAGACTGATTTCTACATAAAACATAACAAGAGATAAAGCTGACAGTCTATGCTATCTTCCACATGCAACAAGGCAAGAGATACAACATAATTGTCATATCTTTCAAAAACCGGGAAGATTAACCCAGTCAACAAATGCCCGCACTGCTGTAAACATGCACAACGCAATCACGTCCGAAAAAACTCTCCAGATGAACGCAGAAGAAGGCATCTTATACATGTTGTCTTATAAATTTCTTCTACATACAACAAAACAATGGATAAAATGTAATTGTCAAATCTTATAAATATTGTAATTTCTTCTACATATTGTGAATTCTTCTACATACAACAAAACAAGGGATATAGAGTAATTGTCAAATGTTACAAATACAATATAACTTACAGATTGTGATTTCTTCTCTGGTCCAACATTCTTCAGCCTATCTTTAATGGTGGACAGAATTTTGCTAGTGTCCAGTTTTTCATTCTCCCGCAGCAGCTATTGATCATAGGGAAAGTAGTGTTTGTTACTAAAACATAAAATATTGACTATACATTATTCATTTCTTTGCTATCTGTAAACCTATCACGACCTATAAACTTTTCAAATGTCTATCATTGTGCTCAATTTAAAGTTTTACCCAAGAGACCAAGAACAACTGAATGCAAAAAAAAATTTGCACAATAAATCTCACAAACCATGTCATAAAACTTCTACTGAGAATTATAATGAGAAGAACAAGAAGTAAAATAAAGATGGGAATCAGTGAACAGTAAATTTGTGGAAGGGAAAAGAACAAACATGTCTTTCTGTGTCTGGCCATGTGTATCTGGATGGATGCATGCATGTATGATGAGATGAGTCAAGACCCGACATTACAGCACTTGGGACATTCCTATACGAGCTCCGTCTTCATCTTCAACAACCAGTGAAGAGTTCCAGCACTACCCATACCAGTTGAAATCTGATTATGTGACCATCTGGCCTTTCCTCTGAGAACTGAGTGTCGGCCAGATCCTCTGGTCATGTATGTACCATCTCATTCCTCACGTCATCATTTCTGTTCCAGGTTTATCCTGCCACTTTCAACATTCTTCTTACCACAATTTCACTTTTATCTTTCTCTTCATTCTTCTTTCGAGGTTAGTGCGTCACACCTAGTTGTGCACCTCAGAGGTTTATGGTTTGTTTCCTCTAGATAAATTCCGTCACAGGTAACAATCTCTACTAGGCGGGTTTTCTTTCCACACAACTTTGCCAGGGCAGGAGCCTTATAGTCTACTCTTTGCAATTTTCAATGCATGGGACGTTTAGCATGAACAACTTGCACACAGGGCCTTATTTTTCACCGTTATCAGAGATCCTACTACCCAAGAGATAAGGGAGAAGTGTGGTATAATTAGATATCAACGGTTCTTGGAAAAATTATCTGCCCAATAAAGGTAGTTTAAAGACAAAAAGGTTGATTTCATTGCACTGGGTTTTATCTCATATGGCTCAGCCTCTTCCTGCCTGATGGCCTACTGAAAGCATTGCACAAAGTGCAATATCCAAATATCCATAGTTCCAGTGACAAGCCCCCAGGAATATCCAAGAAAATTGAATTCATGAACCAGATAATGGAGTCTGGAATGAAACCCACAACCTCGGGAGTGCAATGCAAGCAGCTTAACCACTTCGCCCTGTAGACACCCTCTCAACCCTAAGCTGGGGTCAAACCCAGTACCTTCTGAGCCTGAAGTGGGCATCATAACCTCTCAGCCATACACCTCCCAACAACAGTTATCTCAAGATGTCACTGACCAACCCCAGCACAAGAAGCCCAATGCTGGTCAGAAAATACTGAATAATGTTTGTTTGTTCTGCATTATTGGTTGTATCTAGCCAATGACCCGGTGTGTCTTGTTGCATGTGTTCAATCTCTGCATTGAATTTAACCCTTTTGCGGGCAAAGCGTCCGGGAACGTTTCTATCCCTGAATGGGCAAAGCGTTTGAAACCGCCCGATACTATTATGCATTGTAAAAACGCGATCTCTCGGTTTTCCGAGACTTCTGATTGTCTACTTTCGGTTTCGTCGATAGCTTGACAATGTGGCCACCATTTGCAAGCATGTACTTTGAATTTGAACGGATTTTTTGGATAGTTTTTGTGGGTTTTACGCTTTGTATTTCAAAATGGATTTTGACGATTCTTCAAGTGTTAGCGGAGATTTCGCTGGGTTCAATTTAAGTGACATTGAAAGGCACGAAATTGACTATTAATCGGAGCTAGATATTAGTGATCAGCGTAACTTTGCGTTAGCAGTCATGAGTCGGACTTTAAAGAAAGTGATTATGATTCGGTAAATGTGTTTGTAAATTTCCGTATAGATGACTGACAATCACAGACAATATGTTGTATTTTGTAAATATTTGTGTTCATGTGTGGATTAGTGGCATTATTCACATGAGTAAAATATTCTGCATGCTTTTCCCTTCATTTTACTGTTTATTTGAGTAAAATCTGTTGACTTAACAACTTATATGTGATATTTTTACTAACATAACCCAAAATTGTACCGCACCTCAAAATTCTTCTTGCCCGTTCAGGGCTACAAAACAGACAAACGTCTGCCCAGTAAAGGGTTAATCTACCTAGGTATCGACCCACCCTGCCTGATGGTTAGTGAAATAGTCTCAAAATTCTTCAACACACAAAGTCAAGGGTTTGAAACAACTGTGGACCGCTTTGTGATGATGTTGATTATATTAGGCGTCAGCTGATCAGAAAGCAATGACAAACTACTGAACAAAAAATATCTATTAAATCACAAACAGTTAATAAATTATGGGGTTGATTGCAACATGTAGAGGAAATATAGCTAATGTTTTATTTTGAAGTACTCCTCCATTACTGATCCATCTGTATATATGTTTGTTCAATTCCTTGGGTTGCATTTCTCCGCTGTCTCCTGAATAATGGTCTGAACTGCAGCTGGGGTGTTCTTCTTCTTCTGCGTTCATCCGGATTTTTTTTCTCGGATGTGACTGCTTTGTGCCTGTTTACAGCAGAGCTGCGTTCTTGAGCCGTTAGGCCGACACATCCGACTTCTGCTGGCATTTGTTGACCGGGTTAACCTTCCCGGGGTCTGTGTGTTCAATAATAATCTTGATTCCTTGTGAAATATGGCATTATATAAGCTCTTCAAACTGTCTGAGATCTCGGCCAAGTTGTATCTTTTATTCACTGTTTTGTATGCCGAGTCTTCTAATTAGCTTCTCTCTTTGCAAGGGCCATTTCTGTCTTTAATTGGAATGACTGGAGGAGCAGCCCGGGAAGGTTAACTAGGTCAAAAATTGCCCGCAGAAGTCGGCCTAATGGCGCAATGGCTCTGCTGCAAACAGGCATAAAGCAATCACGTCCACACAAAAACTCTCTGGATGAATGAAGAAGAAGAAGAAGAAAAAGAAGAAGAAGAAGAAGAAGAAGAAGAAGAAGAAGAAGAAGAAGAAGAAGAAGAAGAAGAAGAAGAAGAAGAAGAAGAAGAAGAAGAAGAAGAAGAAGCAGAAGACTGGAGGAGTCTGCATTCCTGGAGTTAGTCATAGGCTAGAACGTTATACTTCTTCGTTCCTCTTCCGGGGGATGACTTTACAACTAGTTATGCACCTCTTAGATAAGTGTGCTGACTTCAGTATGTATTTGTGTAAGGCTTGCCTCCTGTAGAAGATTGTAGCCTACTCTTTTTACGATTTATACTTGGCGATATAAATGGATATGAACACGGCATGACTAAGAAAGTCAGAAACAGTGACAAAAGTAAGCCCACTAATAATTAATAGAGCACTTTCTCAGACTCAAATGTGCATATGAGGACACTTCAGTTACCTGAACTAAGGCTACAGAGAAACCAACACGAGCAAATTTCCTTCCTGAGCTAAGGCCTCGAATCAACCTCTCCTGGCAGTACTGAAGAATCTCCTTCTTCTCATTCTCCTACAATAGAAACACAAAATTAGATGATAACCAAATTTATTTCAATATATCAGTTTACAAATAAGAACAAACTTCTTAACATAAAAATAATGGAGAAAAGCATAGTTCCTGTGTCTTATATACTGACTCTAACCTGTGCCCTCATGCTCCACATCTCAGGTTTCCAATGCTAAATTGTTCACATGCTGACAGCCCCTGGTACAGTTTAGGACAGTGCCTAACTTGAGAACTGTAACATGAGGTTTCCTTAGCGGCCTTGTGATGGCATCCAGCTAAGTACCATGTTTAATATATTTCTGTAGTCTTTTAAATGTAGCAAGCAGTATTAGTGTTATGAAAACAGGGTTTTAAAGCCAAGAATATCAACTTCATTGCACTAGGTTTGATTCCATATGGCTCGGCCTCTCTCTGCAGGGCCTGCCGAAAACGTCACACAAAGCACGAACACCGTAGCTTCAGCGACAACACCCCAGAGTCTCCAAGAAAATTACACTTGTGAACCAAATGTTGTCGCCCAAAATTTAACTAACAAAAGTTCTAAAACACTTGGAGAACAGAATTAAAGGCAGATGAATGAAATGGGGAGCTAGATGAAGGGATGAAGATGACCCCTACAACACTGAGAGCGTGCAGTGTCCTACAAAACATCCAGGAATGTTAACCCGGCCAACAAACACCTGAAGAAGTCGGATGCTTAAAAAAAAAAAAGTCGCTTAAAAGTCAACAGGGTCGACTTCATTGCACCGGGTTCTATCCCATATGGCTCGGTCTCTTTCCGCAGCGCAGAAAGCATCGCACATCAAAGCACGAACTCCGTAGCGACGACCCACAGGAGTCTCCGAAAAGTTTAGCTCGTGAACCCACAACCTTCTGAGCCCGAGTCAAACGGCTTGACCACTTCACCATGGAGCTCTCCCGGAGAAGTTGGATGCGTTGGACAAAAGACACAAATATCACAGCTCTGCTGTAACAATGCACTTACATCCAAAACAAACATTCCGGATGACCAACGAAGAAAAAAGGATAACAAGGGCAGAGCTGCAGGAGAAAGGGTGGCCTGGCATGAGTTGGCTGGAGGGCTATGGGGGTAAAGGACAGAAAAAGAAGTATTAGTATAATTTTAAGTTGCTGATGAAGGATTTATAGCCACAAATTCCATTACATGACTTGTGATTGTGTTCTTATAAAGCTGACCCCTTCCATTTTTGTTTATTTATTCACTGTATTTTTGCAGCTTTTCCACAATTCAGCTCATTTTAGTTTTCTTATTAAATATTACATATTTATGCCGAACTATAAATATAAAATATCCGCCCTTTAACAACAATCATAGATATAGCACTGATTGTAAAGCTGTCAAGTCACTGGGATGTTTTAAAATATCATCCAAGAGATTAGATGACCAGTTTTCTTCCTCCCTAACTCCCCCCCACCCCGCTCATCTGGTTTAGGGAAAGTTTCACTTTCACTTCCCTGCACATGGATATCTTTAAAAGTGCTCCAATCTTCTCCCATAGATCAAACAAAATGAAGCTCAGTACTGTGCACAAACTCTGCGGCACTGGTGAGAATTCAAACATGTATATCATAATCACTCATGCCACAGTCGTATCATATTGAAATTTAGACTAGCAGCGGCTTATTCAGCCTGGTTTTTTAAAATCTCCAACCATTGAGGAGTTTTAACGTAGACAAGGGACCTTGAAGTTTTTTATCCTGGACTGAGAAGGCTAATTGCCAAATCCACTATCCTAGCATCAAAGGGGGTGTATACCATCCTTTTCTAAACATCCATAACGTCCACAGAATTGAACCCAGTCTACTTGGGTTAGCAGCTGATGTAATTTTGTTAAGCTACACTGCTCTTTTCCAACCTTGCCCAGGGCAAATTGGAGTACCTGGAAGTTTCTTACATTTTGATATTTTTATGAACCCACTATGTAGGTCACAAAGAAAAGTACACCCAATTTCTCAGAGAACAGAAATAACATTTCAATGCTCACGCCTCATTGATTACGCAAGTGTCTTAATGATACTTTTTCTTCTGTGCTCATTTTCTACAGCAATTATTTCTCAGTAGTTTGTAATTGTTTTCTGATCAGGAAATTGATGTTTAAGTCCAAATGAATGGCGTAGCGAATGAACCCTTTACTCCGTCATCAGCGCACCGGAAGTTTAAGAGCTAGATCGCTTTTATCCTTTCAGCCAGGTTGGCTATTGTATGTATAGAAAAGACCAGCAGTTTTAGTAAGTCTTAAGCTTCATACAATATGGGAATAATTAAAATGAAAGGACTCTTCTGCGCCTTGAGACACATATGATGGTACAGCACCACGTATAGACCAATAACTGGAGCTCAGCGGAAGATGTGGTCAATATCACGCAGCCAGCTTTTAATTTACTGACATTTTCTGGTACCCATATCTCGATCTGGGAGCTCAAGTTTATTTTAAAATCATACATGATGGAAATTCGAACACATGATTGCCAGACATGCAAAAACCGCATTCGATCAAATCAAGAACGTTTTCTGCAATAAGTCACAGTCTTTTAAAGTTAGAAAAAGAGTTCTGGCATGTTACATAGAACCAGTTTTAACATACAGCTGCGAATCCTGGACAATTAGTAAACAGGTGAAAAACTCTGGAATCCTTGGAGGTGTGATTTTATAGAAGAATGCTGAAAATTAACTGGACAACAAACATGTGCAATCAAGAATCAAGATCATCTTGAGGATGTTTTAAGGGAAGTTGAGTCACAAAGACAAAGTATCACTCACAAACATCAAAGAGGCAGATTTCAAAGAGGCAGTGATCGTTTTTTTTTTTTTTTGCCAAGTTATGAGAAGACAAAAACTGGAACATGTGACAATCTGAAAGAATTGCGGAAAGAGAGATAAGAGGAAGACAGCGTGAGAAGATTCTTGACAGGCTTGTGAATATGTCATGGCACGGAAGGGAGTCAACACACAAACGAATTGATCCAGTCCATGCCGTCCGCGATCACAATTTGTGGAGAGGCATGATCGCCCACGCCAACCGGCAATGATGATGATGACTACCGTGCCAGCAAACAATCGTGGTAGCCACTAGACTACAAACGCTCCCGTTCCCATGGCTTTTGGTGATAAATTAAGTAACAGTAATGACAATGAATCGATTTAATAATTTTTATGTTTTAAATTTATGAATGCACAATTTACAATTAAAAGAGTAAAAGACCAGATCACCTCAAAAGTGTTTATCAAATGAGCAAGCTTAACTGCTCCAGTACTCCTCTGATCATCATTTCCGTCAGATAAAGTCCAAAACACATCCAGAATTTGTTGAGGAGGTCTAAACTTGGTCATTTTTAAACAATCGTTTTATTTCTTTTCAAATCAATACTCCTTTGAGACTGAACAGCACACGACAGTTCTAGACACGCGTGTTTGTTGACAGTCCTGGCGGAAGTTACGTTTCGTGGATTTTTCCTTTCGCTCTTATCGATTGGTCGACGTTGTGGTCTATGTGCAGTGATCATAATTCAGTGAGGGTTTGAAATCAGATGCTGGTGATTTGGAAGTAGAACGCTTTACGCTGCTTTCGATGGTATGAGGAGCCGACCATTCAGAAAACACTGGCAAACTACTGAACTAACTTTGCATGGTAAATCACAAATAGCTAATAAATGGCGGGGTTGATTGCAGCGTCCTGTAATATAATAAACGTGCAACTACCTTTAATGGCTTTATTCTACATTTACTTTCCTGGCTTAATACATCTTCCATCTGCTGTATTAAAATACTCAAATACTCAAGACTTTGACTTGTTTTAGATTTGCTTTATTCACTTTGAGATTTATGAAATGTATGTGGGTATACAACTTTTCTTTGTAATAACCATTACTTCTGATTTTATGGCCGATCTAGCGCTCGTTAAAAATGTCCAAGAAATCTACATGGAAAAAGCTGACTTTACATTTTATATTTCAGCGACCTCTGGGTTGACCAGCTTTTACTCTTACTGTCTTTCCTACTTTAGAAATCAGTAGCATTCATTTTTAGGTGACTCAATTCGACCTCTGAGCCATCTGCGATGGGAACGGAACATAGGAAAAAGTAGCCCATAAGCCAGTGAGCTCATTATTACAAACCCGAAGAAAGCGATTTCGGCCTGGAGGTCACTAAACTAAGTGGAAAGGTTAACTGATTGTGCTTTACATGACGGCGCAGTCAACTCAGCATTGTTGGCTGTTTGTAATTTCTTGAGAAGATTATGTTCAGTAGTTTGTCGTTGCTTTCGGAGTGACCGACACTCATACCACTCTATGAAAATCAGCGCAAGACGGCCTTATGGAAACGGACCACTAAAACAAGCAAAGGAGAATTCGAGGAAAAGAATTATTCAGGCACGATTGATTGATTGATTGATTGATTGATTGATTGATTGATTGATTTAGGAACCGACATCACAGCATTCGGGGCATTCCCATAAGCGCTCCGTCCCCATCCTCAGCAGGCAGCGAAGAGTTCCAACACCAATAGTACCAGTAGCAATCTGATTATATGTCCGTCTCGCCTTTCCTCTGAGCGTCGAGCATGGGCCAGATCCTCTCGTCACTCTTCGCTGTCTCATTATTGCCAGACCATGGTGATCCATTTGCTCCTCCGAGATGTACACGTGCTCCCACAAGGCCGCAACCACGTCTGCCTTGTCATGCATCAATACTCCACCACGTTTTGCCGAGCCAGCCAATCTGTCTGCCTGTTCATTCCCCAGCACACCAGCATGCCCCGGAGAAAAGATCCAGGCGATGCTTGCCACCCCTGACCTCCCAAGCGAAGCAAGCCTCTCTGCCCGAAGCTTGCCTGTCCTCACCTTCCTCAGCATGCTTTCTGGGTCAGTTACAATCACGATGTGTGTGTGTGTCGTATTCTCCATTCAGCGGAAAGCTGCACTGACCGCCTCCACCTCCATTCTTAAGCTAGATGTTGTGGTATCATATGCCAGGTTCTCCTGCACCAAACGTCGACCATTAGCTCTTGCTAAGAACCCCCAGGCACTTCTCCTACCTCTCAACACCGACCCATCGGGTAGATAATCACATCACCCGAGCGAGCATTATCCTGAATTAGTTGCTGGATTTCCACTTCCGTGGCCCCTGCTGGCCACTCCCTGCACTCCCGGCTCAATGTGATTATAACTCTGTACAAGTCTGACTGCTCCGCTGGCACTCTGACCTACTCCTCTACTCGCCTAATGTTCTCCAAGATGCACACCTGTCTGATCGTATCCTCTGCCTGAGCCATCAATGATTTCCCTGTTATCAGTCGCTGGCCCTTAATTGCGTCCAGCGCTTCATGCAACGGGTGATCTGTGTCTGCAGCTACTCTGAGGTATGCCTTCGCATGCATCACCTTGAGCCTATTAGCAACAGTCGGCAGACCAAGGATGGAACGCATACACACTACTGGGGTGTCTCTGGTATTTATTCAGGAGTGTAGAGAAAGGAAGAGCATCCAACTCCTAGAGTACATTACCTCATTGTCAGTATTGAGGAAAGTGAAGTTAGAAATATCTAGAGGGGTTGTTGTTGTTGTTATTGTTGTTGTTATTATTGTTGCTGTTTGTGAAACCTCTGGGGAAATTAGTGTTAACTCGTTGTCCTGGGCTTAGTTTAGTTTAGTTTAGTTTAATTAATGGATCAACATCACGGCACACGGATATAACCCACACACATCGTGATTGTAAATGACTCAGAAAGCATGCTGAGTAGGGTGAAGACAGGCAAGCTTCGTGCAGAGTGGCTTGCTTCGCTTCGGAAGTCACGGGTAACAAGCATCGTCTGGATCTTTTCTCCGGGGCATGCTGGTGTGCTGGGGATGAACAGGCGGACAGATTGGCTGGCTCGGCAAAACTTGGTGGAGTATTGATGCATGACAAAGCAGATGTGGTTGCGACCTTGTGGGAGCATGTGTACACCTCGGAGGAGCAAATGGATTACCATGGTATGGCAAGAATGCGACAGCGAGGGGTGAAGAGGGGATCTGGCCGACGATCAACGCTCAGAGGAAAGGCGAGACGGACATATAATCAGATTGCTACTGGTACTAATAGTGTTGGAACTCTTCGCTGGCTGCTGAGGATGGGGACGAGCGCTTATCGGAATGCCCCGAATGCTGTGATGTCGGTTTCTAAATCAATCACTCAATCAATCAAACCCATAAGTGCTCCGTTTTCCTCCTAACTCAAACCTGAGTCTGGAGAAACTCAGCTCAGTGCACGAACTCCGTTGCACCGGCGAGGATTCTGAAACACTTTGGGTAGATTTTTAACTCGAAATTTTGCTCGGGCAGCGCCGTTAGGCAACTCTTTTTCGATTTCCAACTGCCAAGGGATTTTTTTACGTGTGCAACAATACACACGGGCGTCCGATCTCACTACCCGGAGACCAGGGGAAATTGTTACTAGAAGTCCACGTGAAAAAATCCCTGTCCTCACCGGGGCTTGAACCCGGGACCTCCAGCAATCGAGGCGGACACCATACCTCGAGACTCCCTGGGTGGTCTCGAACCACCAACCTTTCGGTTAACAGCCGAACGCGCTAACCGATTGCGCCACAGAGACACGATTGTCCTGGGAATTGAGGTGAAGTTCGTCTGACCCCTACAATGGCTTCGGTCTACCGGAATGATGTCGGTGTACAGACACCCAGCCCCCCCCCCCCCCAATCCCCCCACCCACCCACAGTACGGTACAACAGTATCATATCCGAGAGACTGTAATACAGAACTTCACTTCTTCTCTCCAAGCTTAGAAACCAGCGGGTACTCAACTCACCCATTTGTTCAGCAGCGTGGTCAATGAACAAGTAATTAGTTAAATTAGCTGCATATCATTTACAGGACGTCACAGTCAACCCCGGCATTTTTGGCTGTTTGTGATTTCTTGGCAAGTTTACTTTCAACTACAACATCTACTAAAATCAAAGGAGCTATCTCGTAACACCAAAATAACAATATACAAAACGCTGATCAGACCAGTTGTGCTGTATGTCTCTGAAACCTGGAGTACGAACGGACTTTACGAACGAACGGACTTTATTTTCAAAGGGTAACAAATTGGGCACGCAGGCCCGTCTTACATTCGGCCCTTCCAATCCCTCATCTTTCGTTCATCAATAGTGCATAGGAAAAACATTGCCAAATGAATTTTGTAAACATAAACAATGCATATTACCATGTTATGAGACACATCCACCACCCACCCACACATCCCCCATTCACCCACACATCACCCACCCAACCACACACACACACACACACACATACACATACACACACCAGGCACACATACATTCCCCCACCCATCCATCACATCCCCACACCTACACGTTTCACCACCCACACACACACTCCCACCAACCACACATCCCATCCACCCACACCCCAAGCATTCACACATTTCCCAACCCACACATCCCCCACCCACACACATCTCCCCACCCACTCACATATCCTCCACCCGTCTGAATACCCACCAACAATCACCCACTCACATATCCTCCTCCACCCACACACATCCAACCACCCAGCCAAACACACATCCCTCAACCACACATCTCCCACGCACACACACATCTCCCCGCCATCTCACATATCCCGTACCTACCCACACAAAAATTTCGCACCCACCCATATAATCTCCCATCTCCCCCAGCCCACTCACAGATCCCGAGCCCACCCATACACACATCTCCCACCATCTCCTAACCTACACACACTCACCCACCCACATATCCTCTACCCATCCACACATCCTCCACCCACTCATCCCGCAACCAAACATCCCTTAACCATACATCCCTAAACCACACAACCTTACCCATATACAATCACCCACCCACACATCCTCTACCGACCCACCCATCCCCCAGCCACACATCCCTTAACCGCACACCCCTACCCATATACACAACGAGTACAACGAAAGGAGACGAAGCCTTGTTACAAACCTTTGAGAACAAAGTCTTAAGACGCATCTTTGGACCCATTAGGGATACACAAAGTGGAGAGTGGAAAAGAAGAAGTAACAAAGACATTTATGATCTGTCTAAGTCCCCGCTAATCACTGGTATCATGAAGGCTAATAGACTACAATGGCTGGGGCATATAGAAAGAATGGAAGACAATAGGGAAACAAAACTCGCTTACACTCAGGAAATAAATGACCGTAGACCCCGAGGTAGACCAAGAAGACGGTGGAGAGATAATATATATACAGACCTACAAGCACTCGGAATCAACGACTGGCAAGAGAAGGTCAACCAGAGAGAAGGAATGGAGACGGATTGTATCTGCAGCAAAGAACCTCGATAGCTCGGAACGCCGAAGAAGAAGAAGAAGTGTGGGCTAAAGAAACACTGGCATGTCCTTTGCATGAGGTTGCTATCAACCTGAACCCTTGATTGATTTACTAAGCAATTTTACGTGCTGTAATTTGCAATTGGTTTCTTAACAACAAGTCAACGTTGAAGTCCAACTAACCAATGTTAGAAAGCAACTATAGTCTGTTTACTTTTGTCTGCCCCAATATAAAATTCCATATCTCAGTAACCAACTGAGAAAAAATGATGAGATTTAGCATATAACCTTATCATTATGTCCATCCAACCAAAAAAAAAAATGTTCTTCTGGAGATTGTACAGCAGATTTCAAAGTTTGTTTATATGCGGTATATAATTTACGGGTCAGAGGTGAAGTGCACATTATTAAATGTATTACGCCTTCACACGGAAACATTAGCTTTGAATAGTTAATTTTCTCGTGGGACTAACTAACATGGGCTTGGCCTTATGACAAGATTGGGGGTAAATATAAGACGGCAGGAAAAATTTCATAACGATGCAACAGACAGTTTTCAAAATAATTGATCGTGAATGAAGGCATTCATTTCTGGACAGACTATAGCAGTTTTCATCAAGGGCGACAGCTATGAGGGATGTCACACAAGTAGAAGACATAAAAACAGTTGCATATCAAATACAAGAATATTTGTAAAATTTGGACCTTTGACCCGTTGACCATACATCCGGTTCATACAATCCACTGATAGTCGTCGAACGCGTGTCAGTAGTCAGTTACTCCAAGCTAGGATACAGATTCAGATAAGTACCCTTAATATTGTCATATAGTGTGTTTGCCGGTTCCGTTGCCAAAGGCTTGCGAACGCGGTTCGTGAGCCGGGTACCAGGCGTTCGAATCTCACCGTGACCGATTTGTGTAGCAGACCTGTCGTTTTGTGTTATAACGTGCTGGTATGGGAGCCGGTCGTTCAGAAACAATGGCAAACTACTAAGCGTAAAAACTTGCCTGGTACATCAATAGCAGCTGAAAGATGCTGGTGTTGACTGCAACGTCCTGCAGGGGATATGCAACATTTAAAAAAAAAAACTGTGCTTCATGTAGTTTTGTGTGGTTTCTGTTTGTTTGTTCTGTGCTGACGAAGGCTGTGGCCGCAACGTCCAATTTGTTTCTTGTAATCGTGTTTTAGTAAAGTTCACAATCCATTTCTCGTTTTTTGGTGATTCTTTCATTGCCATATCCAATACAGGACGTCGCAGACAACCCCAACAGTTTTTGGCTGTTTGTGATTTTTTGCAAAAGTTTCCGTTCAGTTGTTTTGCCATTGCTTTTTGAGCAGCCGGCACACAAACACAAACCTTACGTATAGGCAGAGAAGATGCAGGGTGCAAATAGTGCAAGAGTCGCAGGAAACAGTAAACAACTGGTGTATAGAGATGGGTAGTGTCATTAAGCCAGATAAGGCGCCTGTGTTATGGTACTGTCTGGACAATGGGATTGTTAAGGCAGGCGTTCCATGCCTCGCAATAAATGACACACATGTTAATAATAATAGAGAGGGTTAACTGAGGTACCTGGGAATCACTTTCGACAGAAGCCTGTCATTCAGGGATCACGTGGAAGCAGCTGTTATGAGATCTAAGAAGGAACTAGGTGAGATTAATGCCATGACAGCAATGAACAGGGAACAAAGAATATAGTTCATACTCTATCACCATCTAATTTTCTCAATAATAGTAATAGAATATGGATTGGGATTGCTCACAGTGTCAAAGAGTCAGCTGGCGAAACTAGAGTGCATACAGAATGAAGCTATGCGTATGATTTTGGGGTGCACAAGGAACATGCAGGTAGTGTGTATGCGATACATTAGTTTTACCAACGATTACAAACAGGCTCTGTGTGCTGTGGGCCTAATCTATCTCTGAGTGACTGCAGACATGGAACACCCCTTAAATGAAGCCCTGGACAGTTAAAGGCCACAGGCTAATAATACGAAAATCGGGGATAGCTCAGGCAGAAGACACAATCAGAGAAGTATGCATGATTGAGAACATTGGAATAAGAGAAGGGTGAGTCAGAATGTCATGGGAAAAGTCAGACCGGTGAAGGGTCATAATATTACAATAACATTGTATCGGGAATGCAGGGATTGGTCGGCAGACTGCGCCGAATTGGAGGTGTAACAATTGATCCACGAAAATGCGCCATCAGCTATGTAATCATCTACACTAGGGTCACCAAACATTTTTCTCGGCGGGCCGGATAACTGCAAAATGACGAGCGCGGGCCGCATACTCATTCTGTACAATACTTGCGCCGCCCTACGTGGCGAAGGTTGTACGGACGCGGTTCGTAATCCCGTATACCCGCGTTCGAAACACAGATGCGCGCGATTTGGTAGCAGACCGCATTGCGCTAGTTTTTTACGCTATGGTATGGGTGCGGGTCGTTCAGAAAGCAATGGCAAACTACTGAACGTAAACTTGCCAAGACATCAACAACAGTAAAAAATGTTGGTGTAGACTGCAAACGTCCTGTAAAGGATATGCAACTAATGTTAACAACACTTGCATACCAGAATGAACGCTCCGGGAAAAAAGACGAATAATTAAGTTAATCATGGGTGAGTGGCGTGAAATGCACACATAAAACATAGACAACCAACATATTTATTTACTACAAAAGGTTATCAAAGAAGGCGGCGTAAGCAACAAAGATAGTTACATCAGACCTAGTGAGAACATATACGAATCTCACAAATTAAGCAGCAAAAAAGGTTAGTGAGATTTGTGAAGCTGATATCTGGCTTTCAAGATTTCATCCTTGTTTGGTTTGGAATTGCAGCATCCAATCTAGATAATTGCTTTCAAATGTTCATCAGTCAATCTCGTTCGATGTATTGATTTCACATATTTCATTTTTGAAAATGTTTGCTCACAGACATAAGTTGTTCCAAACACTGATATCATTTTTGTGTCATATCCCTTACAGGACATCGCTGTCAACATCAGCATATTTCAGCTGATCGTTGATTTCTTGAGAAGATTACGCTCAGTAGTTTGCCATTGCTTTCTGAGTGACCGGCTCACATACCCCGTAAGTTACCGACGCGGAGAGAACCGCTACCAATTCTCGCTCACATCGCGTTACTTACGAGAGTATACGGGATTGCGGAGAAATTCGTAAAATCCCTAGACCAGAGAGACCGGCACTGATGCCATACCAGCAGCAAATTTCTTCAGTTTCGGAAACTCAACATCAGCTAAGCAGCTGTAAAATTCAACAAGTTTTCCTTCTCTGTGCTTCTCTTTCAACAAATCATTTGCTTTCAAACCAGTGAGCTTCAGCTGTAGTTCAACTGGCATATCATCAAGGTTACAATCAAACGGATTCTGGAACAGAAGAATGTCACTTTCAATTCTGTCAAGATCTGAAAATCTCTCCAAACAAATGCTTCGTCAAGTCACGAATATTTTTTTTTTTTTTTTTGGAAAATCGAGTTTGCTACCTTCGGCGATTGTAGCGCAAAACTCTTTGAAACAGGGAAAATGAGAAACGTTTTCTCCTTCCTGTTGTATTACAAAGAATGACAGCTTTCTCCGAAATCCTTTTGATGATTCTGTAGAGATCACAGGCGAGATTATCCTTTCCCTGAAGTTTCAAATTCAGATCATTCATGTTTGATGTAATGTCGACCAAAAATGACAACTTTGACAACCAAGTAGGATCTGGCAGCTGTGGATCAGCTCTATTGTTTTCAGTGATGAAAACATCTATTTTGTTTCGGAGCTTGTAAAAACGAAACAAGACTTGGCCGCAGCTGAGCCACACTCACTGATGTGATAAGGCAAGTCACAGAAGTCAGAATCAATTTCTTCAAGAAACGCTTGGAACTGACGGTGATTGAGTGCATATCCGCGAATGAAGTTCACAACAGAAACGACTGGTTTCAGTACACAAGAAATGTCTAAGTCTTTCCCCACAGAGTGCTTGCTGATGTATGATGCAGTGTATGAACGGAATTTGCAAATTTTCCAACTGAGTCCTGATCTGTATCATCAGACTCTTCCTCATTCCAGCCATATTTTTTCCTCCATCAAAGCTGATTCCACTGAAGGAAATACTTGTTGCACTTCCATTAAAATGTCTTTTCCTGTTGTTGTTGTTGTTGTTGTTGTTGTTGTTGTTGTTGTTGTTGTTCCATGCATGCTGCAAACGGATGCCAAATCTTCCGTTATCTGAAAATCCAAACTGACACCACAAATGAACACGAGAAGTTGTGACGTACTCGAGAGATCAGTAGACTCATACAGCGCCAGAAAATACCACAACACGTTCCTAGTTTTCTCGCGTATCTGTAGCACTATTTTCTCTCCAAATTCTTCTATTCTTCACACAACTGAACTTACCGTAAGGCAAATAGTTCCATACAAATCGGCTTTCTCATGACACTAGTCATTTGCTGCTTCCATAATACACTATTTGATGAAGTTGCCATCAGTAAACTGTTTTCCTCGTTCTGCCATCACATACACAATGTTGTAGCTTGTAAGAGTGACAGATTCATTTTCAGAAAATTTTCTCGTGAAGAGATTTCTGTGTTTTTCAAAACCACGTTTCATTGACTCATATTTCTCAGAGCGTAACTTTTCAGGAAACGTTCAATACGTTGATAGATGTTTTGTTTCGTAGTGACACCGAAGATTGTACTCTTTCAAATGGCAACACTTTAGCTGCATATTACGCAACTGGTTTTCCGGTCCTTTGTTTCCACAAAGAAGTACTTTACTCCCCATTCTTCATTGAAAACGCGAGACTCGGCGTCCACTTTTCTTTTCTTAGTAGCCATAATGAAGGGTGAAGTACACGGGATCTGAAAATGAAAAGGACATTGAATTAGAAACATAATTAAAATCCTATTGACACACAAGAAAAGCAGGCGACTAGGGGTCACTGGTGAAGATACGGCTCACCATAGGTACATATAAAGTTTATAGGTACGTATGGTAATAGAATATATCTCATAATAAGGTTTGCAAAATATATAAATAGGACCGGCGTAAACAAAGGGCCTAGAGCAGAGTTTTCCAACCGGGGTTCCGAGAGTGGCAGCCAGGGGTTCCGCCGAAACATACCGAAATCGCCTAAATGCAACATTTCTGCCCATCTGGTTTATTACATAAAGTAGGACAGTCACTTGGATCATCGCACAGAGTTCTTTGAGCAACGTAAACATTTTCGTAAGGATCTGCTCCAGCAGAAAGATTGAAAAACACTGGCCTAGCGACCAGCTCGATTAACACCTTGACATGGGAATTCTTCTGAGCTGGGGATAATATTTTCGTAATAACACGACGATTCTATGATATTTTTATGCTATGTTTGCTACTTTATTGCCTCCATCCACACTTGTAGTTCACTTACCTATCACTATCTAACATAGAAATCCTTGTTACATACCTATAAAATGGATGACTGGCAAAAATAATTAAATATTTCTGGAGCATTGAACTTGTGTTGACAGCCGGGCGCATCTGGGGGAGGGAAAGATGTGTGTGTGTGTGTGTGTGTGTGTGTGTGTGTGTGTGTGTGTGTTGTGTGTGTGTGTGTGTGTGTGTGTGTGTGTTGCTCTTGAAACCATGGTAATGTCAGAGCGTAGGCGGCGTTACAACGAGCCGGGGAAGGACTTGGGATGGTGCGAAATAAGTAAACATTACAATAAACAAGAACATCTAGATACAATAATTTATAATTGAAAATTGTAAATTTAAGACACATAGTAGCCAAGAGATCTCCGCACGTGTAAATCAATCAATCAATCAGGTTCCGTCTCCACAATGAAGGTTGGCTACAATGGATGTCTAATACTATCTCTCGCCTTACTGTACATTATATCAGGCTGATGTTCGTCCATCTCTTGATGTTATCTTCCCACTTGTATCGGTGTCTACCTCTTGCTCGCTTGATCTCAGCTTTGCCCTCCAGTATGGTTTTTATCTTCTTCTTCTTTCGTTCGCTTGAAATATGTCTATATCTGCAATGTTGTCTCTTGTATGAATTTAACTGTCTTTTTCAGTTCACACAGTGGTCCATAGAGTTTATCTTCCACTGTCGTCGCTCTAGGCCAGAAGGTTTGCCTAGATATGTTATATTTTGGGCAGTCTTGGAGTATGTGCTCTGCTGTCTTCAAGGCCAATCCACATGTGCACATGGCTGTTTCACCAATCTTGAATTTTGTATACATGTGGTTGCGTAATCTATTGTGTCCTTTTCTGATTCGCAGAATAATGACTTGTTCTGGTCTGTCCATAACGTGGTAGTCATCTTGAACAGGTTTTTGTGGCTTTCTGATTGATTTGATCATTCTTTTCTTTTGGTGGTATGTAACGGGCACATCAGGCTGTTCTTCTTTGGCTCCTTTCTTAGCCAATTGATCAGCTCTGTCGTTTCCGGGTACTCCACAGTGGGATGGTATCCACTGTATGGTGACCTTGTGCTGACTGCTAAGTTCAGAAAGTAGTGTCCTTAGTACTGGAAATTTCCCAGACAGGAGCGCCTCGGGTACTGATTTTGCATCTGTCAGTAGCACCACAGTTTGTGTACCATTACTGGTATTTAGTAATTTCTCTGATGCTATCTTGATTGCAGCAGAACTAGGTGACTGTCAGAAGTCGGGGTGTCCCACCGGCTAGATGAAAGTATTATCCACTGGCGAGCAACCCCAAATAGTCAGAAACTGACTAGGGACAAAACCTATATGGCTGAACTACAGATTAAGCCCTGAATATCCAACGTACAGCTCCAAGTGGCTCGTTACAAAATTGAAATGAATTGTGCTGAATATTCGCCAAGGAATGGGAAAGAGAAGGTTAGCTAGGATAGATTTTTAAGTCTGAATTAAAGTGTTAAGACAACTATTCCAGTACAGGTTTTTCTCTCTGACTGCTCCCTTCCTTGGTGTCTAAGTGAACCCCCACCAATGTACACACACAACACGTATGCACAATTGGAAAAAATATAATGACAGAACTATGAGTTACAATACTACAACATTTATTTACTAATCATATTAAACATTGGATGTTATTCAAAATGATGATGATGATATCATATAGATAGTGATGAGAAACATTACGTAACTTGTTACTTGATCTATCTGGATCTGTGGTCCAGATCCCCACTCTCCAGTAGACTCAAAAAAAAACAGCTTGCCGGTATTCTGACTATTCCTGTCAGTCCTGACACTACCTAGTCAGTCACTCGTTCTTGAGATCTATAACATAGGTGCTCCTTGTGAGAGCTTGAAAGAAAGTCAAGAATGTGTTATATCTAGTTCTACATCAGTGCAATCCTAAGTAAACATATCATAACACAAACATATACAATGACCAGTCTGGCCAAGTTTATCTTCCAGCTCATCTGCGTTCACCATCCTCCTTCTCCCTCCTACTGTCTTAGTCGGGGACGGGCTTTTCAATTGTCTCACACGCCTGTAATGGTTACATTTCTGCCGCCCAATGTCCATGTCGCTAATACAGAAATTCTGTGTCGTACAGCCGCTCCGTCCAATGTTGGTTTAGCAGCTCACAGGGTCGGTAATGGTATTATAATAATGCCTGATCATCCGAGCTTACAAGCCGTGACCAGTATCTGTGCCAGACTTCCGTGAACTACCCTCCACCATACGATGAAAAGGATTTAGCACCATATACCCTATAACAATTGTGGGTAATGTCTGTACCATTACACCTCCGTTTCCAACACAATCGATGGCCAGTGTGCCCATGCGAACACAATAGCACAACACCAATTTATTCTTAGTGAGTTACCATATAACAAATCACATCAAATAAACCTAAGGTATGTGAATACAAAATGGCATATAAGGCTATTCTTACCTACGTTGTATAATGCAAAAAAGTAAGTAATATCCTTATCTACAACCAACTGGGAAACATAGTTTCCATATACGTTACCGAACATATACACGTCTGCCGACCAGAGTATAACAACACTGATGCATACGGCAATTCAAATATATCAAACCTCCAATACTTTAACATAATAGCTTTATGCAAAGTTAGTAACAATATTGTTTCCATAAATATGAGACATAGAAACAATACTCAGAGCAGTCCCTACTTAGCCACTGCTGTGGTAAGAATTAAAGAAATAGTCAGTTGACTATAGTCTGTACAAAAAATGCACACACCAAAAAGAGACTAGTCTAGTTTAGAAAGAAATGGCAAGCATCTGCTACGACACCTCAAGTATATCTAGACAAGATCTGCCTTTCACAAGTTTCTACTTCTCAGAAGAGTAATACATGAAGCACAATGATATTGAACACAGAACTTAGAAAGAACACTCAAGTAACCTACGCTAAAGATAGTTCTTGAAATAACCTAGATCAGATATAGACTGAAAATCAGTACATACATCTAAAACTTGACTAGTTAAGAGAATTAATTCTCCTAGTGAAATCTAGCAACATAAGAATCATACATATGACTACAAAACGAGCTGGTGGACTACCTGTTCTGAAGTCAGACTTAATCTAAAGGGAACAGGTCTAGCATGGGTTTTTATACCTAGCCTAGCAGTAGACACTTATCTCCCAGGAATTCCATTCATAAATTCTTCTTATCTCCCCCTGACGTTAATTGCAATTATCTCCAAGTCTGTCCAGTCATAAAATTCTTTCTGCATGCACACTAGCCTTCACACCTGTGGGTCGGACAATTATTAGCCCCCTGAGTCTTATCAGTGATTTCACACCTTGCACCTCTAGTCTCTACCAGATGGAGGTCAGCCATCGCGGTTGGGCGGTTTCCTAGCTGTGCTTATCAGGTGTCATGTCAAAGGAGCAATTAGGTTCTCATGGTCAGCTGCCAGTTTACAACTCTGTTGGTAAACCAGGTTTGCTTGCGTCATGCCTGGTTGGTTTTAATTACCATTCCGTCCCTTGAGTCTGCCCTCCAGTCTGGCTGGATTGATAACCTCTGGGGGTGACCGGTACTGGTGTCGAATTAACTTCCCAAATAGAAAGCCATTCCTGGTGGTTTGTTTACTTGCAGGCTTTGCAAGCTTACGTCGAGACGGTATAGCCTTGAATATAGAGAAAACAGTTTTGTTCGTTTGTTGATCCTCTACATGGCCCATCGAAAGTGAACCGAAAATTGTGCTGGGAAGTAAAGGCTGTATTTCGTGACAGTGACAACTGGAAAGATCGAGGGGAACAGACCAAGAGGAAGACCTAGAAGCAAGTACCTGGATGGCTTGGCCTTGTGGCATGGTCGAGACAGAAACACGGAGCTGATTCATGACTCTGGTGATCGAGTGAGATGGCAGAATATGACAGCCCACGCTTACCGGCATGGCACATGATGGATGGATGGATCTTGATTGCCTCAATTTAAGCATCATAGTTATGGCAGTACTTTCCTGTCGGTACTCTTGCTGTGTCCCTAGTGTTGTTTGTCCATCAAGAATGATGATGACCATTCATTTCATCCAGTGGGGTTGAAAGTATGGAGCCGTGAGTTCTAAGATGGCTGTTAAGGCCTATTTTGGCTCGAAATGTTCTTTGACAATGTGGACAAAGTATGCTTGACGTTTCTAGAGGAGGATTTTCTGCAGTGGTTTTTCTGTTCTGTCTTTTCTTCACAGCTCTTGCAGTCCTGGTTACCTCACAAGTGACTGCACCCTTGCGTAATGATGCACGCCACGAATTTCGGTCTCTGGCTGCAGTCTCCCAGGTGTCATGATGAATTTCAAAAGCATTCTGTGAGATTTTCAGAGTGTCTTTAAAGCGTTTGGGTATTCTATGTACACTACCGCTCCTCCATTTCGAACAGCATTTTGTGCCGACCCATCTGTGTAGACTCGGATCCAGAGGTCCTGTGGGTATTCTTCATCAAAGAAGCTGAGAGTGGCTGTTCTGCGCTGCACACTGTTCTGTTCTTCCTTGTCAAAGATTCCTCTCACTTTTGTCTGGATTTGTAATGATGGTCTATGCTAATCTTTTCATGAAGTTCGCTCTGGAATAGTTGTTAGGGGGATACCAACTGTGGGCAGATAGGTGGTTTCTCTGCAGAGTCGTTTGGCCTGGTGGATAAAACTACTTCTTTTCAACCGCCCCATAGCTAGGTTTTCAAATCTGTTCTTCATACGGTGGCCTGGCAAACTGAGGAACTTTTCTGCTTGTATTAGCGTTTTCGTATCGCTGCGCTTACTCAGTGCTTGTGTCCTCCCCATCTTCTCCATTTCCACTATAGGGGTTGATCTCATCCCTCCTGTGGTGACTCTAAGTGCTTGATTTTGCACCTTGTCCAGCTCTTATAGTGTGGTTTTTGATGCAGAACACCACGCAGTTGACCCATATTCCAGGTGTGGTCGTATGCTCTGTTGGTAACTTTGCTAAGTATTTTCCCACTGGCTCCCCATGTGGTTCCACTTAGCTTTCTCAGAATGGCTATTTTCCTTCTGGCTTTTGCTACTGCTTTGTTGATGTGCTTTCTCCATGTCAGCCTGCCATCAAATGTTACTCCAAGGTATGTTGGTTCTTTATCTTCTCTTAGGGGTGTTCCATTTATCTGGATGATCCCTGCCTTTTGTTTTGAAGAGAGGGTAAATAGAGTGGTGCTGCACTTGTCAGTGTTTATGCTGACACACCATCTATTTGCCCATGCAGCAAATGTATCTACAGCTCTTTGTAGCAATTTGGTGGCCACTGATGCATGTTCATTTGTGCTCCATAAAACCAGGTCATCAGCGAACATTGCCGCTTTAATTCCATGCGGTAGATTAGCAACAAGATCATTGATGAAGATTAGAAAAAGTGTGGGGGACAAGACTCCGCCCTGGGGAACACAGTGACGCAGTAGTACTTTCTTGCTCTTGAGTCCGTCTATCTGTACTCGGGCTCTTCTGTTGTGCGAGTATGCTTTCACCCATTTGTACATTCTTCCATTGACTTTGCAGTTTCTCAGTTTCTGCATAAGACCTTCTTTCCAGACTTTGTCAAAGGCTTTCTTCAGATCTATCCATGCCGCAAGCACCAGTTTCTTCTCTTGGAATGCATCCTCAATTTCTTGAGAGAGGTAGGTTTTCTGATCTTCCGTAGAAAAGCACTGCCTAAAGCCAGCCTGCTGTGGCACATGGATGTTTTTACTTTCAATGTACCACTGCAGTCTGTGATTGATGATGCGCTCCAGTGTTTTGCAGAGACAGCTGGTGAGGCTAATTGGTCTGCAGCTAGAGGCATTGGAACCATCTTTCACTGATGTTATTAGGGGTATCATGATTGCTTCTCTCCAGGCTTGTGGAACACTGCCTAAAGTTCAGCTGTTATTGAAGATCTGCAACAGCTTTGCTTTGGCCTCTGTTCCTAGGTTCCTGATCATTTCATTGGAGATACCATCAGCTCCTGGTGACTTTCTCATTTTCAGTTTTGATATGGCTAGCTCCAGTTCGCTGATTGTGATGGGTGCCTCCAGAACCTCATGTACTATTTCCTTCTGTCCTGTATGTTGTTGTTTCTCTCGAATCTCTTGTTGTTTCTCTGGACTAATTTTGATATTGTTATCTTGTGCGAATGAGTCCGCAAAATGGTCAGTTGCTTGCTTTCTTGTTAAGATGTTTCCATCTTTATGTAGTGCAATTTTTGAGTTTCTCCCTGTGCCCTCGTCGTTAAGTTGTTTTATTAGCTTCCACAATTTCCTTGTGTCTTTTTCAAAGTTCAGAGACTCCGTTTTCTCCTGCCAGCTTTTCCGTCTAGCCTGCAGCTTGGCCCTTTGAAATTTGGCTTTTGCGTGCTGGAATTTATTGTGGTGCTCTTGGCTGGATGTGGCCTCTGCTTGCTTTCTACACACTTCCACATCGTTATGCAACTGTTCCAGTTCACTACTCCAGTAGGGTTTATATTGTTTACGGGCTCCTCTTGGTACTGTTTCTCGCGCTGCCTGTAGTATGCATTTCCCAAACTCTTCAACTACTTTATTTATGTCTTTCTCAGTGTTCAGGTTTCTAACCAGTATGCTGGTGTGATGCTTGCACATTGCCCAGCCTGCTTTCTTGTAGTTCCACCTCGAGAGGGTGCTGCTTTCACTTACAAGTTCACTTTCTACGGTTAGAAAGACTGGCCGATGGTCACTGCCACCAAGTAGTTTCCCAACAATTCGTGTAATGTTCCACTCCAGGTCTGGTGTATGAAAAGCTAGGTCAGATGTAGTAGTAGTGTGCCATGATCTCGAGTAGAAAGTATGTGGGTCGGACGGCTTGTTAATCAAGATGAATCTATTCTCATTCTGCCAGTCTTCCAGTCTCTCTCATCTCTGGTCCGTGTGATCTTAGCCCCAGCTCTGCGAGTGGCTGTTGAAATCGCCACACACAATCATTTTTTTCTTTTAATGGTAGTGTGTCCAGTGCCTGTGGGCAGTCACTTGGACAGTAGTAATTGATCCGATGTAGGTCTGTATTACCTGTCTTAAGTTTAAGTGTCTGGTGCTCAGCCCCTTCCATGTAAACTTTGATTTGGGAAGCAATGATGTTATTTTTTTTACAAGGGTCAGTATCCCACCTTTTCGCCTGTCCTTTCGGTCAGATCGGTAACACTGGTAGCCTCTGATTTTGAAGGCTATATTTTCATTGAGGTGAGTTTCTTGCAAGCAACATATGTTTACCTTTTCTTGGTCCAAGATGTTTTCTAATTCTATTTTTTTGTTGCTGACTCCCTGCGCATTCCAGTGCATTATTTTAAGTCTTTGTTTAGTTTGGCCAGTCATCCTATTCTCATGTCTCCTGGCTCCACAGGACATCTGAGAAGGACCTCCAGTAGTTGTGGTTGGACCCTTTCGAGACATAGGGCCCGGCCCTGCACCTGCCTGGGGGTCCAAAGCAGGGCGAGCACCATAACATTTAGCAGTAGTCGACATATTCCATATTGCGTGATTGCGTGGCATCCTGATTTCTGTGGTGCGCCTCCTGGCTGGTTGCCTCCATATTCAGCACCTTTCTTTGCTAGGGCAAACTGTGGTCTCACTCGAGTGTAGATGTGTACGCGCGCACACACGTGTCTGCGCATGCATGTACGTGCATATACATCTAGAGCACACTGGTTATTTTTCGGCGCCAGAAACTCTCCGTCGCCCCTTCTCCTGTTAGTTAAAACAGTTCCCTCCACGTGAAGGTCAGGAGTTGGACTTTTGTTGCAGAGGTTATGTATTCACGAGCCATTGGGGTATTTAAGCAATGTTGGGCGCTCACTCCAACACTGCGCCCCGGCTACATACAGCAACATTTGGAACCATGGTTTTTATAAGAGTATCATGTCTTTTAACGTGGCCGAAATATTTCACGTGCCTCCTCTTTATTTCTTTCATCAACTCTCTCTTCATTCCCAGTTTTTCTAAAACCTCTGCATTTGATTAATTTTGTTTCCACGAAAAACGACATATTCGTCTGTATATCCACATATTCAGGGCCTCTATGCGACTTTCTAATTGCTTGTTCAATGTCCAAGCTTCCGCGCCATACAGTAGTGTTGAGTATACGTAGCATTTGACAATTATCATTTTTAATACACTTTTAATTTTTCTAGATGTTAATACTGATTTTGTGTGGAGATCACCTATTATTCTAAATTTAATATTGACATTTAAATTGTTTCACAACGCCTCGAGTTCCATACGTTATATCAAGCATTGTCGACTACCGTCGGCGGGCCGGATGAAATGACGTCGGGGGCCGATCCGGCCCGCGGGCCGTAGTTTGGTGACCCCTGAGCTAGACGATGTCAAAGATGTATTGAAGAAAAAGTAAATGACACCTCACCAGGGCCCGATGGTGCTAGGTGTGCCCACAAGATGGATATGAGTGATGGAGAAATTATGGAGATGGCTGCTTACTTTAGCCTGACCGTCAGGGTGACATCAGTACCCCAGGTTTTGGTGCATAGCTATTTAACACCATTTCCTAAACCAGGCAAAGATAATTCAAAGCTAAATGGATTTAGGATTATTACACTACATAATACGTTTGACAAGGTGCTGGAGAAGATCGTTGCTGTTAAGCTTCAGGAAAATTTAGAAAGGGAAAAGCTCCCCCCCCCCCCCCCCTTTCCCCGTAAGGTTTGGGAGGTTACCGGCCAGGGAAAGATACTTGGTCAAATGCAGCCACTTTTGTCTACGATGTTTATGAAGGATTCCAAAACAGACAGGAGACGACGGTGGCAGCACTCGATTTCGAGTGCGCGTACAGCAGTCAGATGTGATATTTTAATGTATGCTCTTATGAAGAAGAGAGTATTCCTTGGTTGGCGAATTGAATTGCAGCTGTTCTGTATTCTCATAGCGTGGTTCTCCGGTTGGGTACATGGACCTCTGAGCCATGAATCATAGCCCCCTGACTACCACAGCGGTCAGCAGTTTCCCCTGTGCTTTTCAATGTGTATACGAGCAAGATTGCCAGCCTCGAAGCTCCAGGGGCTGGAAGGATACTAACATTTGCAGATGATGTTCTTGCATACAGGCAGGGGAGGGGCAGAAATCAAACAGCTCAGGAGATGCAGGCGACACTGGACAAAGTGATGGCGTGGTGTACGGAGATGAATGCCGTCAATAACCCAGAAAAAGCGTCTGTCTTGTGGTGCTCTCTGGAGAATAGGATTGTCAAAGCTGACCTCCCAAGACTCACAATAAATGGTAGAGCTGTGATAGAGACATGATGTGGGTATGAAATGTGATGAGGAAAGTAAACTGGCCACCACATCTCCTTGTGGACCGAGATGATCTCCGTGGTGTAGTAGTTAAACCGCTGGCCTCGCGCTCTGAAAGAAATGGGCTTGTTATGGGACACAGTGATTGGGTTCATGGGTGTCATTTTCTGGGAGACTCCTGTGGGGCCGTGGTGTGTGTGCTCTGTGCGACGCTTTTGACAGTTCCCTCTGTGGAAAGGGATCCAGCCATCTGGGATAAAACCAGTTGCAATGAAATCATCCCTCTTACCTTCCAACCATATTCAATATGTCGTGGCCTAGAAATTGTGAAGGCCTAACAGTTCACACTCCGTAGACAGACAGACTGACAGACAGACAGACAGGTAGTTAAATAGGTAGGTAGGTAGGTAGATAGATAGATAGATAGATAGATAGATAGATAGGTGGGTTGGTGGATGGATGTGTCGGTGGGTGGGTGGATGGATGGATAGGAATGTGAGTAGGAATGTAGGTAGGTACATACATAGACAGGTAGGTAAGCAGTTAAATATTCAGACATCTAGGTAAATATGCATGTAGGTATGAACACCATAGGACAATCAAGCAAATAAGCCGATTGGTAGGTATTACCAGTGAGTTGAAAGTGTGATAGACATGACAATAACCATGCCATTGTCTTGTAACCTGACAATATTGTTGTTAAGGATGTCAAGGCGACCACTGTGACATAACAACAGTTTAAAGATGGTGTCGCGTAACGTATTCTACTAGGATGGAATTGGATCAAAGTAGATACTAAATAGACTTCTACGAATAGAGAATCTAACCACTGTTGAAGAAGCGATCAAATGGCTCGCAATTCTAGAAGAATGATTATCAAAGTCCCAGAATGGATCACTACTTCTAAACAGTGCCAGGCGGAAAGTTATGACGACTAACTGTACTAACACACGAAGACAGTATGTCAAGTTATTCCTGCTACGTGCCTGGAAGAATAATGAGCCCCCACTGCCTAATGTATTCTCACACAACAGGAGATAAGACAGAATGATACGTATAGATGTAGTCCTTTCACTCGTCACACAATCTGATGATGCTAATTCTAAAATGACAGACGCAGTTGTTAAAAGTACAAATATAACATAACGTTTAATCCTAAAGAACACTACGTGAGCCCCACTGGGAACTCACTGACACATAAGAGATACGCAGATCCCTGAAATTTCTACAAGATAATGTTCAGCTAGAGGATATAATCATAGACTCTTAGCCGATAGCAGACAAATTTGGTGATTGCTGTGCAGTGGCAAACGGGTGGGTAGCCACTCATCTGATAATCCTTAGCCTCCTGGATGGTAAGCTGTCAGTGCTGACTGGATCGTGGTATGGACTCCACTCTCTGCTGCATCAAGTGAGTGGTTCGTAGCTCAATCACCGGTCGTGACTACGGCTACAGATGATCAGGGTGCAGGCTCTGTGAATGACAGTGAGAAGGAGTGAATAATCCTTCAAGACGGAGTTGTAAATTCTTTTGGCCATGTCCTGCATGGCATGCTTGTCTCATAAATTTTCATAGCATGTATTATCTAAATTTACACATTTTGATTCCTTATCTGAAATCTACAACAGCACACTGATCTAATGGAAACAGCACACAAATGATATCCTATTCTCTCTGCTGACATTTAGATCAAACATGTACAATCACAATGCTCTACTTCAAAGACCACATTCCAAATATATATTCTAAGTCATGATTAATCATGGAAACATGAACCACAATTCACATAATGACTTAACAGTACATATAGGATGACTTCAATGGAATGGAACTCAGACGCCACAACTCCGACGTCACATATACATTAACAAACCATTAAATCGATGAAACACCACACATCATTTTCCAAGTATGGAAACACACAAACTACACTCCACACGATGAATTAACATCACATGATGAATTCCATAGAATGAAATGAAATCACACACAACAACTATACCTTCACGATGTACACGAGTGAACCATTAAAATCAATGAAACCCCCCAAGTTCACTTAAGGAGTTATGAGTGGTAATACTAGCAAGTCTTCCTTATATTAATTACGACATAATTAATCATCTAGAAGATTTCTTAGCTAGGTTTAAGATTATTTTCACTATATACAAGAACAATATTAGGGTTGGAGAATTCCCCCAAGGTTTGAACTTTGTTAAGTGGGCCATATTGGACCACATGGTAGTAATCTAACTATGGGCCAGATAAGAGATTAATAAAGAATAATTAATTGTAACTATTCACTCTCTGAACTAATTCCTTCAACTAATAAGTATTTTATCTAGAGAAATACGCTAGTTCCGAAGTTAAGCACATAATTAATTTATCTTAACTCTAATCGTCTACTGACTAACTCAGGTGTCCTTCCGCAGGTGGATACCTAATTTCGAGAATCACGTAATGTAATTTATCCATGTTTCTAATGCCACATGTGACGAGCTTTGCGTTTTACCCTTGTCGGCAAGCCACATGGCACAAACATGGTCCTAATTCTAATATTAGTTAACTAACACTAGTTTTAATTAATATTATCTATTATCGATCGGCATGGCCTTTAGATTTTGCCGGCATTTTGACACACAGAAAAATATTTAACAAAATTATTATTAACTCACCCTGCAACTAGATTTTGACTGGCCTATCGGGAGTGGAGACTATCATTGGCTTTTCTATGTTTTAGAGGGTTTTTCGGCTTAACAAGAGCCAGCAATAAAATATGTTTAAACACAGACAGGTGTTCAATTTTTGCCAATTGACGTGATAGTAGCTCCTTGCTCCCTCCAGGTTGCTATAAAAAATGGCAGAAGTTAGGGTGCTACCGGAAGTTAACTTCTCATCCAGGAGAGTTCCCTTCCTGTGGCCAAATTATTATTCACAGCCAAACCTGAATATACAATTCAGCCTGACTCGATTTCTTGGCTTGTAAACGAACTCTACCCTACATCTACTTCTAACTATAAGAAGAAATAGTATTTAACTCTCTCTATAGTTTTATGTATATAAATACACTAACCAAAGACGATTTTATCTAATATTTGAAAATGATAAAAATAAAAATTACTACAGGATACATAGAGGGGTTTACTGAGGGCTATCTCCATCTAGTAACAAAACGATCTGAGAGGTGGGCCAACCTGTCACAGATGGTCGCCCATCTTGTGACATTCACCAAAGGGGAACAGCATTTAATAAAAATTTTATTATCCGTGTTTTGGTTAGCTTTGGGTTGAAACCAATCTGGGCTATTATACATGGACACGCGTTAGATAGCTAGTGGATTGGTTTGCTGGTTGTATGGTTGGTTGGCTAGTTGGCTCGTTCGTTCGTTCATTAGTTAGTTAGTTAGTTACTTAGTTAGTTAGCTAGTTGGCTATTTCGTTCGTTCATTAGTTAGTTAGTTAGTTAGTTAGCTAGTTGGCTCGTTCGTTCAGTAGTTAGTTAGTTAGTTAGTTAGTTAGTTGGCTCGTTCGTTCGTTCATTAGTTAGTTAGTTAGTTAGTTAGTTAGTTAGTTAGTTAGCTAGTTGGCCCGTTCGTTCGTTCATTAGTTAGTTAGTTAGTTAGTTAGTTAGTTAGTTGGTTGGTTTGTTGTTGGTTGGTTAGTTGGTTGGTTGGTTGGTTGGTTAGTTAGTCAGTCAGTTAGTTAATCAGTCTCCATATCATCCCCATGGCACACAGAACTATCAATCACAAAGAGAACTGGTTACTATCAGAAGAGACAGTCCACATTTTTGAGGCATGCGCTGAGAAGGGAAAAGCTGGAGTATGTCGTCACCACAAGAAGGTTGGAGGGGAAGAGAGGCAGGGGGAGACAGAGAGAAAATGCCGAACTGTTTGAGATCGTGGCAATGAGGAAAGTCGGTATCAGAAATGATTGGAAGCATGAGAGGCAGAAGAATGTGGACAGACATGATCACCAACGCCACACAGCAGGGACTATAAGAAGAACAAACTTGTTCATTGGAAATCGTGTATGTACAACCAGTTGCCACCTGTTGTAGTTTGGGGCACACTTAAAGTGTTTAAAAAGTCGGTGTCTCTGGCATCGCATTATGACTTTCAGCTTTTGTATTGCCTAATTTGTCCTTTAACTTCTACGCAGTTAGGGGAAAAAAACAACATAATCTGTTATATCACAAAGATTGTGACATGCCTTCTTTCTTGGACATTCGCACTCATACAATATATTCAGAACATTACAGGGTTTGGCAGGCTCTGATGACCATACCATTTCCCCTTCGAGAGAAATTCAAAAACTGACAGAGTTTCTCAATAAATGTAAACATTATTATTTCAACTACAGGCAACTTGATGTAAGCTCATTAATGTTTGTACAATACGTTGCAAGCAGATGTGCAGCATTCTATAAGTTTTACTTATATTCAAAGAGTTTTTATCTAGATTCTGATCGCAAATTTTAAGAAATCAAATTATTTCTAACTATAAAATGATGCTTTGAAAATGAAATATTTAGGCTCTATAGAACCAAACATCTATAAAAGAGAAGGTTGCCTCCCTTGGACTAAATCACATCGTTGTTGTTCTTCTTCTTTCGTTTGCCTGAAATATCTGCAATGTTGTCTCTTGTATAAATTGAACTGTCTTTTTTAGTTCACTCAGCGGTCCATAGAGTTTATCTTCCACTGTTGTCTCTCTAGGTCAGAAGGTTCGCCTGGATATGTTGTAGTTTGGGCAATCCTGGAGTATGCGCTCTGCTGTCTGCGACGCCAAACCACATGTGCACATGGCTGAGTCACCAATCTTGAATTTTGTATACATGTGGTTGCGTAATGTATTGTGTTCTGTTCTGAGGCGCAGAAGAATGACCTGTTCTGGTCTGTCCATAACGTGGTAGTCGTCTTGTGTAGGGTTTAGTGGCCTTGCTTTCATCATTCTTTTCTTTGGGTGGTATGTAATGGGCACATCAGGCTGTTCTTCTTTTCCTCCTTCCTTAGCCAAATCGATCAGCTCTGTCGTTTCCGTCATAGTTATGGCAGTACTTTCCTGTTGGAAATCTGGCCGTGTCCCTAGTATTATTTGGGTATTCTATATACACTCCCGCTCCTCCATTTCAAACAGCATTTTGCGCTGACCCATCTGTGTAGACTCGGATCCAGAGATCCTGTGGGTATTCGTCATCAAGGAAGCTGAGAGTGGCTGTTCTGCGCTGTACACTGTTCTGTTCTTCCTTGTCAAATATTCCTCTCACTTTTGTTTGGATTTGTATCGATAGACTATGTTCATCTTTCCATGGAGTTCGCTCTGGAATAGTTGTCAGTGGGATACCAACTGTGGGAAGATCGGTGGTTTCTCTGCGGAGTCGTTTGGCCTGGTGGATAAAACTACTTCTTTTCAACCGTCCCATAGCTAAGTATTCAAATCTGTTCTTCATAGGGTAACCTGGCAAGCTGAGGAACTTGTCTACTTGTATTAGTGTTTTTGTGTCTGCATTCTCTCAGTTCTTGTGTCCTCCCCATTTTCTCCATTGCTACTACAGGGGTTGATCTCATCCCTCCTGTGATGACTCTAAGAACTTGATTTTGCACTTTGTCCAGCTCTTGTAGTGTGGTTTTTTATGCTGAACACCACGCAGTCGACTCGTATTCTAGATGTGGTTGTATGCTCAGTTGAAAAACTTTGCTTTTGTTAGTACGCTTGCCTACCAGGGTTGCCATTCTAGATATTTTATATCCAGATCTAGAGGTTTTTGCCGGCGTCTGGATACCGTTTTCTGACGTTTGGTTGCTGGATGCAATTCTAGATACTTTTCATTTGGAGTTGGATATTTCGGATACTTTCTAGAATTTACTTTTCTTTCAGTGCTTGGTGTATGTGTTATATATTATAGCAACAGTAAAGACAAAGTAGTTTCTACATTTCTTCACTTGGAAGAGTGTGGTGTAGAAAGTATAGTTCAGGCACTGAAGAAACTTTTGGTAAGTAAACATTTAAACTTGGAGAATGTGGCTGCAATTGGAACCGATAATGCATCGGTAATGGTCGGTATCAACCATGGCGTTTATGCAAAATTGAAGGAAGATATCCCATCTTTATTCCTCATAAAATGTGCGTGTCATTCCTTGCAGCTAGCATTATCACATGCCTCATCAGAATGTTCACCAAGGAATTTGGAATTCCTTATTGCTGAAACACATATTCTTCAACAAGTGAATCGGTACAATTATCTCGGAACAGTCATAACATATGATGGGAGATGCCTTGAAGAGATTAGAACAAGAATCGTCATGGCGAAAGTAGCCTTTAGCAAGATGAAAAACATTTTGACCAATAAAAAGATGTCAATTGAAACGAGAAAAAGAGTGTTGAGGGAATACATAGAGCCTGTTCTTTTGTATGGATGTGAAACTTGGACAATGTGCAGCCAAGCTGAAAAACACCTGATGGCTGCAGAAATGTGGTTTCTGAGGAAAATGCAAAGAATACCATGGACAGACAGAGAAACCAATGACCAAGTACTACATGAGACTAATGAAAATCGTAAATTGATTAGAGAAATTAGACGTAGACAGTCAAAATTTGTTGGACATGTTATGAGAAGAAATGGATTGGAGAACTTAGTGACAACTGGCAAGATCAAAGGGAACAGACTAAGAGGAAGACCGAGAGGGAAATACCTGGATAGCTTGGCCACATGGCATGGACGAGACAGGAACACTGAGCTGATCCACGACGCTGGTGATCGAGTGAAATGGCGAGTCATGACCGCCCACGCTTTCCGGCATGGCACATGATTGATTGATTGAAACACATAACTGGTTCTCCAAATCATCTGTCAGACAACAGCAATAACAATTTATATAAAGCATTAAATGATAGTTCCCCACCACTGAAAATGCTGTCATATTGCAAAACTAGATGGTTATCAATTCAACTAGCTGTTGAAGTAACTGTGAACCAATGGATGGAGTTGAAGACACACTTCGAAATAACAAGACAAAGTGAAAAGTGCTACACAGCTGAAATACTATATGGAATGTACAGTGATGAAAAAAATATTTGGCATTCCTTCTCTTTTTACAACCCGTTTTAAGTGAAGTGCAAAAAGTTAATAAACCGTTTGAATCTCAAAATGTTGATAAAGTTAAATTACTTGACGATCTCACTTTACTTTTTCACTCAATTGGTAAAAGACATATATTGTCAACTTCTAAAACTGACTTGTTCACTTGCACAATAGAGAGCTATTTGGCTCCTAAGCCATACCTGGGATACCAAATCGAATCAAAAATTGATGGTTTAAAAACAAAAGAACTGTTAACAGAAAATAAAGAGAACAACTTAAGAAAGCGCTGTCAAGATTTTCTTCTCTCATTATTCAAGCAATTGAAGCAGAGACTTCCTGAAAATTTAGATGTATTGAAAAATATTTTACTCTTTTCTGTTAGCAACATACTTCAGCCAGTAAAGAACATATCAAAATATTGTCAAGTTATGACATTTTTAGGGGCTACTGATAATAGTGTGGCGGAAGCAGAATATCAGTTAATCAAAATAAATTTGGTTGACTGGAGAAACAAAACAGAAACTGAAGCCTTTTGGAGTGAAGTAAGACAATTTAAAGATGCCTCAGGTAACAGTCCATTCTGTGAGCTCTTTGAATGTGCGATGTCTGCCATGATACTACCCATTCAAATGCTGATGTGGAAAGAGTTTTCAGTACTATAAATTATACAAAATGTAAACTAAGAAACAGGATGAAACTTGACCTCTTAAATGCTATCTTGACAATAAGATTTGGCCTGATGAGAGCAGGAAAAGGCTGTTCAACTTATCAGCTCCCTGATCGTGTATTAAAAGAAATTGGAACAGCTAAAGCATACCAGAGTCATTCTGAATCTGAAGCTTCAACTTCATCATCCAAGCTAAGTGCATCTTGTGAGACATACATCAGTGAAGATGAGGACATGATTCTATAGGGTAAGTCACATAATTTTATTTTTTTTCATATCCCTTACAGGACGTTGCAGTCAACATCAGCATTTTTCAGCGGCTGTTGATGTACTAGTCAAGATTACGTTCAGTAGTTTGCCATTGCTTTCTGAGCGACCGGCTCACATACCCTCGTAAGTTACCAGCATGGCTTGAACCGCTGCCGGTTCGGCCGCAGCTGCGTTACTCACTAGAATATACAGGGCTACGGCGAAAGCCGTAAACTCCTTCGCCAGGTAGCCCGGCAGTCACATCAATACATCCTTGTGGGAGCACGTGTACACCTCAGAGGAGCAAATGGATCACCATAGTCTGGTTAGAATGAGGCAGCGAGGAGTGACGAGGGGATCTGGCCGACGCTCGACGCTCAGAGGAAAGGCGAGACGGACATATAATCAGATTGCTACTGGAACTATTAGTGTTGGAACTCTTCGCTGGTTGCGGAGGATGGGGACGGAGCGCTTATGGGAATGTCCCGAATGCTGTGATGTCGGTTCCTAGATCAATCAATCAATCAATCAATCACATCAATACATATGTAATTTCTTACTTTCTAAATCTGGATATTTTCCCTAGATACTTTCCAACGTAATCTAGATATTTATTGATGTTGTTTGGGCCGTTTCTAGATATTTTTGGTCCAAACAAAGTGGCAATCATGTTGCCTACCAAGACAGCGGTCCGGTTTCAGTCCCAACAGCAGGTTTATCGATCAGGACAATTCTGGGGCCGATCCAGCCTAATTAAAATAAGTACCAACATTATTTAGAATTATCTGGTGTCAACAACTCACTTGCGATAGGCATACAAGGATTGCCTACTTTTGCACTACACGAAAGTGACAACTCGTATGGTTTGCAAAAGGATACATTTTATTCGGAGCTGATAGTACATAAGCTCCACGAGCGGAATACCACATCGGTATTAAACATCATAGTATGTTACAAAGATGTAATGAGGAGATGATGTTAATGATATTAACTACTGAAGCTAAGCTTAAGTCCTAACTAGTGATACTGTCCTTCTTAGCAACAAAGTATTCACAGCGGATATACAGTCCGTCTCCTACGCCGTCTAGTCCAAGTCTGAACAAGCTCTCTGTGGCGTGTTCAGCCACGAGCAATTAGCTCTCCGTGCATCCACTAGTTTACGTGCTTGGAGTTCCAGCACGCTGGTCACTTGGTTATAGTAACCAGAATTACATGGTCACTTCTCGTGATGCGGGTTTCCCAGTCTCTTGGGTAACCCCAGCTCACGTACACTCGTTGCCCTCCTTGTTGACACGAGTGTGTCCCGTTATAGCTATTTATAGTGTTTGTGTCTCTTCTGTCTGGTCTCCTAGATCGTTATGTTACTTGCCCTTTACTCTAGCTCTCTTTAGCTCTTCTTAGCTCTGAGCTCTTACGTAGCTCTTTGACATCTGGAAATTATGTGAGAGGTGAGTTGAGTTGATCCCTAAAGGACAGGCTTTTATCAAAATTGATTCCCAGGTACTGCAGTCTGCTTTCTCTAATCATATTTCTACCATTTATCGAGAGGCTTGGGAGAGCTTTAACAATCTTATTGTTCAGTGAGCGCCACAAGACCTTTATGGGTCTGAGCTGAAACTTAATAAATGTATATGCTGCGGTTGATTCTTTTGTTACAAAGAAACGACGGGACTAGCTTATGGAGCTGGAGGACATCCCAGACAGTAGGCTGCTCAATATACCTTGTGGCGACTTTAATGTACGAAACAGACTGGGTCAATACCGGGGAAAACCGACAGGGAAATGCCCTTGCAGAAGCCATGGTGGATTCAGAAGTAGTCTGCATAAACGATGGGAGGCCAACTAGAATGGGGATGAGACCTGGTGATGTAGACACGACTATTGACCTGGCATTTGTTACCCAGTCGGCAGTATTGAATGTTAAATGGACTATCCTGTGCGATCATGGGAGTGACCACCTACCCTGTTCACTATTAATTTCTAATTCCAACAAGACCAACGCTGTTAGAGCACCTCAGCCCTTTAAATATGAGAGGGAATACACCCTTATGGGTCGCCTCAGATAGAGGGCATGCAGTGTCACTAGCAGACCTACTTATGTGCAGCCTCCTTGGTGGACCTCTGAGGTAGAACGTGCATGGAAATCCAAGAGAGCAGCAGTTAAACAGTTACAGAAAGTGCGACGGACACCCCGAAGATCACAAGACGAAATGGAGAAAGCTTCGCAAGAAAAGAAAGCCAAGGTGGAGGAATTTTAATAGCTGTGCAACAGAGCCTACAAGAGCGAAAAAGGAACACTTTATGAATGAGATTAGAGGAGGTAAAACACAGGGACATTTCTGCAAATTGCATAGACAGATGGAAAGGAAAGATCGTCCTGCCACAAGTGGGTACAATATACAGAGATAGCGGTTCGCGTTTGACAATGGACAAAGAGAAAGGGGAAGCTTTCCTGCAGAGATTTAGCACTGAAGGTCAGAACGATGGGGACATCAGAGGCTAAGTTAGAAATCTATCTGGTACCATTAAAGATACCTACTGTGAGGATATCATTCAGCTAGACCAGGGGTCACCAAACTTTTTTCTCGGCGGGCCGTATAACTGAGAAAATGACGAGTGCGGGCCGCATACTCATTGTGTACAATACTTGCGACGGTCTCCGTGGCGAAGGTCTTACAGACGCGGTTCGTAATCCCGTATACCCGCATTCGAAACATAGGTGTGCTCGATTTGGCAGCAGACTGCATTGCGCTGGTCTTTTACAATCTGGTATGGGTGCGGGTCGTTCAGAAAGCAATGGCAAACTACTGAACGTAAACATGCCAAGACATCAACAACAGCTAAAAATGCTGGTGTTGACTGCAAACGCCCTGTAAAGGATATGCAACTAACTTTAACAACACTTGCAAGCCAGAATGAACGCTCTGGGGAAAAAAAGACGAATAACTAAGTTAATCATGGGTGAGTGGCGTGCAATGCATACAAAAAACAAAGACAGCCAACATATTTATTTACTACAAAAGGTTATCAAAGAAGGCAACGTTAGTAACAAAGATAGTTACATCAGACCTAGTGTGCACATATACGAATCTCACAAACTAAGCAGCAAAAAAGGTTAGTGAGATTTGTGAAGTTGATATTTGGCTTTCAAGATTTCATCCATGTTTGGTTTGGAATTGCAGCATCCAATCTAGAGAAATTAGCTTTCAAATGTTCATCAGTCAATGTCGTTCGATAGTATTGATTTCACATATTTCATTTTTGAAAATGTTTGCTCACAGACATAAGTTGTTCCAAACACTGATACCATGTTTTTTCCATATCCTTTACAGGACATCGCTAGTCAACATCAGCATCTTTCAGCTGATTGTTGATTTCTTGGCAAGATTACGCTCAGTAGTTGCTATTGCTTTCTGAGCAACCGGCTCACATAACCCGTAAGTTACCGACGCGGAGAGAACCGCTACAAATTCTCGCTCACATCACGTTACTTACGATAGTATACGGAGAAATTCGTGTAATCCCTAGACCAAGGATACCGGCACTGATGCCATACTAGCGGCAGATTACTTCAGTTTCGGAAACTCAACCTCAGCTAAGCAGCGGTACAATTCAACAAGTTTTCCTTCTCTGTACTTCTCTTTCAACAAGTCATTTGCTTGCAAATCAGTGAGCTTCAACTGTAGTTCAACTGGCACATCATCAAGGTTACAATCAAACGGATTCTGGAACAGAAGAATGTCACTTTCAATTCTGTCAAGATCTGAAAATCTCTCCACACAAATGCTTCTTCAAGACACGAATAATTTTTTTTCGGAAAATCGAGTTTGACATCTTCGGCGATTGTAGGGCAAAACTCTTTGAAACAGTGTAAATGAGAAACTTTTTCTCCTTCCAGTTGTATTACAAACAATGACAGCTTTCTCCGAAATCCTTTTGATGATTCTGTAGAGATCACAGACGAGATTATCCTTTCCCATGAAGTTTCAAATTCAGATCATTCGTGTTTGATGTGATGTCGACCAAAAATGACAACTTTGACAGCAAAGTAGGATCTGGCAGCTGTGGATCATCTCTATTGTTTTCAGTGAGGAAAACATCTATTTCGTTTCGGAGCTTGTGAAAACGAAACAGGACTTGACCGCAGCTGAGCCACACTCACTGATGTGTGATAAGGCAAATCACAGAAGTAAGAATCAATTTCTTCAAGAAACGCCTTTAACTGACGGTGGTTAAGTGCATATCCCCGAATGAAGTTCACAGCAGAAATGACTCGTTTCAGTATACAAGATATATCTAAGTCTTTCCCCACAGAGTGCTTGCTGATGTATGATGCAGTGTATGAACAGAGCGCATGGAATTTGCAAATTTCCCAACTGAGTCCTGATCTGTACCATCAGACGCTTCCTCACTCCAGCCATGTTTTTTCCTCCACCAAAGCTGATTCCACAGAGGGTTATACTTTTTGCACTTCCATTAAAATGTCTTTTCCTGTTGTTGTTCCATGCATGCTGCAAACGGATGCCAACTCTTCCGTTATCTGACATTTACTGCCAATATAGTACCTTGCGGTATATGGCAGAGGGGTCTTTGAGCCTGAGGAATAAAGGCCGCCTGGCTAGTCCAGTCGCCGCGAACTGTGCAGGTTAGGATTTTCTTTTTGCCCCCGACAGAAAAAAAATCCGACACCTTACCGAGGGATCGAACCCGGGCCTCGAATGTGAGTCCGACGTTCTAGCCTCTCGGCCAGCCGCTCCTCATCTTCCGTTATCTGAAAGTCCAAATTGACACCACAAATGAACACGAGAAGTTGTGACGTACTCGAGAGATCAGTAGACTCATACAGTGCCAGAGAATACCACAACACTTTCCTAGTTTTCTCGCGTATCTGTGGCACTATGTTCTCTCCAAATTCGTCTGTTCTTCACACAACTGAACTTGCCGTAAGGCAGATAGTTCCAAACAAATCGGCTTTCTCAGGACACAAGTCATTTGCTGCTTCCATAATACACTCTTTGATGAAGTTGCCATCAGTAAACTGTTTTCCTCGTTCTGCAATCTCATACACAATGTTGTAGCTTGTAAGAGTGACAGATTCATTTTCAGCAAACTTTCTCGTTAAGAGATTTCTTTGAGCTTCAAAACCACGTTTCATGGACTCATATTTCTCAGAGTGTAACTTTCCAGAAAACTTTCAATACGTTGATAGATATTTTGTTTCGTAGTGACACCGAAGATTGTACTCTTTCAATATGGCAACACTTTAGCTGCACATTACGCAACTGGTTTTGCGGTCCTGTGTTTCCACAAAGAAGTGCTTTACTCCCCATTCTTCATTGAAAATGCGACACTCGCCGTCCACTTTTCTTTTCTTAGTAGCCATAATGAAGGGCGAAGTACACGGGATCTGAAAATGAAAAAGACATTGAATTAGAAACATAATAAAATCCTATTGACACACAAGAAAAGCAGGCGACTAGGGGTCACTGGTGAAGATACGGCTCACCATAGGTACAAATAAAGTTTATAGGTACGTATGGTAATAGAATATATCTCATAATAAGGTTTGCAAAGTATATAAATAGGGCCGCCTAAACAAACAGCCCAGAGCAGAGTTTCTCAACCGGGGTTCCGAGAGTGGCAGCCAGGGGTTCCGCGGAAACAGACCGAAATCGCCTAAATGCAACTTTTCTGCCCATCTGGTTTATCACATAAAGTAGGACAGACACTTGGATAATTGTACTGAGTTCCTTGAGCAACATAAACATTTACGTAAGGATCTGCTCCAGCAGAAAGATTGAAAAACACTGGCCTAGCGACCAGCTCGATTAACACCTTGACCGGGGAATTCTTCTGAGCTGGGGATATTTTCGTAATAACACAACGATTCTATGGCATTTTTATACTATGTTTGCTACTGTATTGCCTCTGTTCACACTTGTAGTTCACTTTCATATCACTGTCAAACATAGAAATCCTGTTACATACCCATAAAATGGATGACTGGCAAAAATAAGTATTTCTGGAACATTGGAATTGTGTTGACAGCCGGATGCAAATTGGGGAGGGAAAGAGTTGTGTGTGAGTGAGTGTGTGTGTGTGTGTGTGTGTGTGTTGCTATGGAAACCATGGAAATCTCAGAGCGTAGGCGGCGCTACAAGGAGCCGGGGAAGGGCTTGGGATGGTGCGAAATAAGTAAACATTACAATAAACAAGAACATCTAGATACAATAATTTATAACTAAAAATGGTAAATTTAAGACACATAGTAGCCAGGAGGTCTCCGCACGTGTAAATCAATCAATCAATCAGGTTCCGTTTCCACAATGAAGGTTAGCTACAATGGATCTCAAACACTGAATTTCGCCTTGACTGTACATTATATCAGGCTGGTGTTCGTCCATCTCTTGATGTTATCTTCCCAATTGTATCGTTGTCTACCTCTTGCTCGCTTGCCCTCAACCTTGCCCTCCAGTATGGTTGTATAAGAGTATCATGTCTTTTAACGTGGCCGAAATATTTCATTTGCCTCCTCTTTATTTCTTTCATCAACTCTCTCTTGATTCCCAGTTTTTCTAGAACCTCTGCCTTTGATTGATTTTGTTTCCACGATATACGACATATTCATCTGTATATCCACATATCCAGAGCCTCAATTTGAATTTCTAGTTGCTTGTTCAATGTCCACGCTTCCGCGCTACACAGTAGTGTTGAATATACATAGCATTTGATAATTATCATTTTTAATGCGCTGTTAATTTATCTAGATTTTAATACTTATTTTGTGTGGAGATCAGGAGATCACCTATTATTCTAAACATAATATTGACATTTAAATTGTATCACAACGCCGGAGTCCCATACGTTATATCAAGCATTTTCGAGTACCGTCGGCGGGCCGGATGAAATGACGTCGCAGGCCGGATCCGGCCCGCGGGCCGTAGTTTGGTGACCCCTGATCTACACGGATGGCTCTGTACTAAGAAGTAAAAGACATGCTTCGGGGTTTGTGGCGAAGGTTGGTAGACAGTGTTTGGTGTAAGATAGCCTGGCATTGGATACCCCATTTAAACTGAGAAAGGGGGTGGAGGAAGTCAGGGCGGCGTTCCACCCCCGGGGGCTTGGAAAGACCAAAAAAAA